>CM075444.1:6448157-6749171 GCA_037832335.1 Carallia pectinifolia
TTTGGCGGTCCAAGCGGCAGCAATCCGGCATGGAAGTTGCCGTCGAAGAGATCGACAAGAAACTGCTTACCCACAAGGTCTATAAGAATTTGCTCAAGGAGATTTCATTCTCGCTACTCCCAATCATCCCAACGTTATACTAACGATTAAATTAATTATTAAAGGGTAATTTCAGCAAAAAAAATAAAATTTAAAAGCAACATTTAATATGTAGAAAAAAATTTTATATGTATATTTACACCGCATCCGACTTACATATTAAATTTAATGGTTAACTAATAAAAAATTACAAAAAATCTCATGAAGAAAACGTATATAATGGATTCTTGAAAGAAAAAAAAAAGGTTATGAACAAAAATTCAAAAAAAAACCCAAAGACGGTAGGTGAAATATATATTGTTGCTTATTTTATAATATTCCATTGTGAATTAAACGAGGAAAATACTTTCGTAAATTTATTTAAAAAATTTTAAAATTATTATAAAATAATATGTATTATTAGATGATTAAATTAATAAAAAATAAAAAAAAAATTATCACATGCTGTTGTAACTTAGATGAAACTACGTCAATACTTATTATTACCTATGCAAAACCACCTACTATCACTTTTAAATTACCTTATATTTACATAGGTCTACCAAACAACAAATACGTTATAATAAGGCCTTTTTTCTAATTAATAAATAGATATTCTTAAAATTGAAAATTTTATTAGAAAAAGATTCATTTCGGGAGAAAAAAGTGTTCGGATTGCAATTGGTTAGATTTAATATGTAATAGTTAGATTCAGTATACATAGAAATAATAATAATTTTTTTTTCTTTATTTTAATTACATCTATAATAAAAACAGTTACAAACTGAATGTAATTAATTACATTCCAGACTCTTTTCTAAACATTTTTTCTCCGAAAGTATAGTAGGGTCTAATTTTATTAGGGGCCGTAGCAATAGCTAATTGGCAATGGCCGGCAGCTTAGAATAAACTAAAAAAAGATAAAAGAGTTGAAATAATTATTTTTTCGATAGTAGTGAGAGTCATCCGGTCCTGTTCAGTGATGCACCAAATTAAAAAAAAATTATAAATGGACAAAAAGGATAATAAAATGGTTAAAAAAAAAAAAAAAAGAGAGTGCGAACTTAAAATAAGTTTGCTACCTATCTCAAATCGCGATTCCAGCCATCGCCGTCGACAAATGTGTCGAACAAAATATGTTTAGGAGCTGACACATTTGAGCCTTCTGATCTACGGAATATATACGCATATAAATTTAAACCCTAATTCTGGTTTTTGTCAAAAATGCGAAAAGGAAATTACAACGACTAATGGGTTGAAGGAAGTAAACTAAATTACACTCACAGTAATTTATAATTGCCAATGACATTAATTGCATCTTAACTCTGACAAGCGTCTCAGTCCACAAACTTTTTTGTTTTATTAATCTGTGATTCCCTTTTTACCGGTTGAATAAGAGTACATAAATATATTTAATGAGATAAATAAAAAAATAAATAATTAATTTAATAATATTTAATAATTTATTTAACTTTTTTAAATTTAATATATATTTAAAATATAATAATTTAAATTATTACGTGTATAATACACGTCTGCAGTTTGTTTTTTCGGCTCCTTCTTTCCTTCTGGTTTTAACACTTCTCTTTTAGGGTCAATGTGCTTCTCATACCTGCATTAACTCAGTGGCAGCCCACTTGCTCATTTGGCTTTATCAACTAATAAACCTTTTTTTCTAGATTATCTCCTCTAAAGAACTTTCCCCAAAGCTGAAGAATATACCTTGTTGATTAGTGGGAGAATAGCCTTTGATTTTTTTTTAAAAAAATAATTTAGGCGCTAGTGCTTTGCTTGAATCATTGTTCAGCAAAAGCAACGAATTTTTGGCCTTTATGTTACTGTCACCCAAATTATTTAAGTTATCATAAAGCTTTAAATTAAACAAATATATACTTCGATTGCATTTCCAGTGCGCACCCACTTTCCTGCATGTGACAAAAGCACTCATTCGTTTAAAATATATAGACGAGAAACTTTGGGGGTCCAATTCAACGAATAGATAAATATTCCACTAAAACAGGGAAGCCCATGCTTTGGCAGCAGTAGCAGCTCATCTTTTTTTAAAATTATTTTATGGGTTGTAGTTATCCAACCAAAAAAAGAAAAAGAGAAATAAATAAAATGAGAAGCATGGCCGGTAGTTTTAAAATAACAAGCAAATAACATCTTATTATCTGTCTTAGGTATAAGGAAACCTTAATATTTGAAGATTTTAAAGGCAAAAAAGATCATTTGAATAAAGCATTATTGTGATATATAAAAACTTTCACATTCTACAAGATTTTTCTTTTAAGTTTATGTGTGTTAAATCTTAGCCAGTTAGCCACATTATCTGATTTGGTTTTTAAGTTGAATTTAAATTTTGGTATTGAATTGTGAAAGTGTCCAGAAACACAAGTTCAAGCAATTTTTTTTTTTTGTATTATTATGATTTTGGTATAGATTCTAATTATTTTATTTAATATAAAATTAAATTCTAGGCAATCCCAACCCCACATATTTTAGTGAAAGTTACTGATCGTAACATATTATTCTATTTCGTAAAACATCTTAATTTCAATGGAAACCTTTTCAATATATAAATCAATTAAAAAAAACATCGATAACTTTGAATTTAATTTTACAAAATATACATATTTTAAATAAGTTGTATAAGATCATCTTAATAAGATGAGATTATACACACGGTTGGAGCATAAGTTTTCAATTTTTTTTTTTAATTATTTAGGCACCAGTGTAGTTGCTTAAATACACACATTAATTAGTTTATGCATGCATGTAAATAGAATGTCCATAACAATATTTTTAATAACTGTATACACATACTTAGCATCCTCTTTAATATTTATCTTAACTATATTTATATCATAAAACCTTTTGAAAAAACGAAAAAACATAAAATCCGCAAGAAACCTATACCTACAGTGCCTCCTGTTATTTTTTTTTTTTGGTACATACCTCTTGTTAGGGCTGTTCAAAAATTAACCAACCCGACCCAATCCGATCAATCCAATCTAAACCAATCCGAACCTACTAAAACCGTCGAAGTTAGGATTGGTTACGGTATCCAAATTTTAGAACCCGCCAAGGGCGGATTGGATGCGGATTGGGGGGTTCAATCCGCCCAATCCGACCCAATCCGCCTATATATATATATATAACTGATATTGTAAATTAAATTTATCGATATCAATTAGATTAAGACCAAACAATCACATTTCATATAATCTTACAAATCAATAAAATTAGACGTAAAAGACTATTTTATTACTCTCGTATTATCATCATGTTCTCTAATTGTTATCACGTAATTTTATTTTAAAAAATAAGAAAAAATTGAAGTATCTCTATCTCCCCATTTTTTGGCAGCACAAGTGAGACATTGGACGCTATAAAAAAGAGAGAGAGAGAGAGAGAGATATATGATACCTTATTTGCCGAGCGGAAACATAAATAATGAACTTTTCTGTTTGATAATTTGTATTTTTACCAAGTAAAATTAATCTAATATATTCTTTTAGTAAATTTTGATCCATTCTCATAAATATTTAAAATTGTGAATAAATATAATATATAAATTATAATAATAAAGTTGGTAAGAATAAGTAAAAATATTGATGATTGATGATATGTATAAATTGAAAAAAATTATAATTTTTTTTATTATGTCAATTTACCTAAATCGATCCAATCTAACCCGTCGTTGGCGGATTGGATTGGATGAATTGGGATGTATGGCAGATTGGGTGTGAATGAAAAAATATCCAACCCACCGATGGTGAATTAGATACAAATATACCACTAAGTCTACCCAATCTGACTCGCGAACATCCTTACCTTCTGTTATCCTCCCTTGGCTTCCATCCCCAGCTCTCCAACATTTTCGAGAAGATTATTATCTGATGTGCGAAAGAGGTCCTTCATGCATTATTACAAAACCTACCCTAGTAGCACCACCATCATCAGTTGTAGTTTTTTAAAAGGTAAAAAAACAAAAAAAAAACAGTGAGAGAGAGAGAGAGGGAGAGGGAGAAGTGCTTGTATTTCATGTGTTATGTGAGGATTCACATACATAACCAATTTTTTTATAGATTACCGTGACAAAGAAATTGATTGTGGCCAATATTTATCTTTCATTACCTTATTACATTTCATACTTGTGATCATATACCTTATATATATATATATATATATATATATATGTCGAATAATTAATTTTAAAGGTAATGTATTGCAGAGTCTAATTTTACCAAAAAAAAAAAACAGAGACCAACAAGCCATTTTTATTTTTGAGCAAACTCTAGTTAATTTTTGAACCATATATTTGTGTTCAAAGAAGGGTACACACGAGTAGAGGTGCTCAAGGGTGGCTCGAGCCGATTCAGATCGAATCGCTGGACCGTTTTTAACCAGTAGTTCCGCTAGTATAACCTTTTTTTTCTTACTAAAAACTAAAAATTTTTTTAAACAAATATATCTATATTAGAAGTGAAATAACAACAAATTCATTTGATTTTGTACAAAAATTGAAGTTTGCAGTACAAATTATAAAAATACAAGTATACAACTGAGGATGTATCAAAATAAGTCCGTTGAGAATTCGCAGCCACGTCCCCAATGAAAGACATATCAAAATAAATTAAAGATTACTTCCGTATCTTCGATTTATTCTAATCGCCGAGCATGCTTGCTTTTCAAGATTTTTGGGAAGTAACTGTGGCCCCTTTTGTATTTAGAATCAAATCTCTACTGTTGAAAATTTGCTTTGCTGCAGCAATTGAAACTGGAATTACTAGAAGTGTCAGGCCACGAGAGCAACGATCGAGAGCATACGTTGATGACAACTGTACCAGTCAAGAATGTCAAATTGCTCGTAATTTTTACCTTTTTGAGCTGTCTCATCACTAAAAAAAATTAAATAATTATCAAACTCTTCCTATGATCTTAATGTCCTCACACATTTTTACTTTAAATTTCACATAAAAGTTGCTTAGCACAACTTAGCACGATTCAACTGACCATGATTCAACTTATCACCGGATGCTATTCTCGTACTCAAACTACTCAAATCATCATTGGATTTGGACTATCTAATAGTCCAGAGACCTGGATCCTTGGATATATATATATATATATATATTGCAAATGATAGTGGGCCAATAGTCTAGATCATCAACGGTCCTTTGACCAATGAAGTTAGAATCGGATTAGACCAGTCGGTTCAACCGGTTAAACCGGTGACCGGTCTTAAGTCTGGTCTAGTTTTGACCTAAAAATAGGATACGGACCAGACCAGAAAAAATCGGTCAAAAACTGAAAAAATTGGTCAAAAACCAGAAAAATCGACAAAAAATTGGACCGGTTGAACCGATTCAATTTAAATCAAAAAATTTTAAATTATAATTTAACCCAAAACTTTATCTAAATTATAATTAAAACTCTAATTTTAACTAAAAATTTCAATTTATTCCTCAATTGATTAAAATTTTCAATTTAATCTTTAAAACTAAAAAAATTAATATTTAACTATTATTTATAAATATTATTTTTTCAATTAATTTTTATAAATTATATTTTGTTAAATATACTAATTGTAATATCCTTAATGTATGTAAATATTAATATAATTCTTAAAATACACTTTATTTTAAATATTTATTATCATTCTTATATAATATAACATTTTATATAATTATATAAGTTATATAAAAATTTAATTTTTATATTAAATACCGGTTTTACGATTCAACCACGGTTATACCGGTCGAACCGGTTGAACATTGAACCACTAATCTTTCCGATTCACTGATCAGTTCGGTTCTTAAAACCTTGCCGACCATTTCGTTTTTTTTTTTTCTTAAATCTAGTGGTTGAACTGCCGGTTCTGGTTCTTTCCAAAACTAGTGTTTCTAAGCTCAAAATAGGAGACATAGCCCGGCCCTCTGCCTGGAACCAGCCAACCCTATTTAGGGGTGGTTTCGGACCTCTTCAGGTCGGCCTGAGTCTGTGGATATGTCTGTATGCTAGTCATCCCAATAACCAAAAGTCTCCACTCAGAACAAAAAGGTCAAAAAAAAAAAAGAAAATCTAAGGCCTCGTTTGGTATGGATTAAATTTTATGTTTTCTATTTATTTTTCACAAAAAAAACAGAAAACATATTTGATATTATTTTTATTTTTTGTTGAAAAATTAAAAGTGTTTTTCAAAGAAAAAAAAATAGGAAACCAATAAAAGATACTTTCCTATTTTGTTTTTCACTTTCTTTTTTATACTTTCTCTCACAACCTTTTCTCTCTATATCCACCATTTTTATCATATCTCTCTTTACTCATCCTCTCGCTATCCCTCTATATTTTTTCTCTCTCTACCCTCTCTCTCCTTTTCTATCTCTACCATTCTCTCTCTATCATCTCTTTCTTTTTTCTCTCTCTACTATTCTCTCTACCCTCTCTCTCTTTTTTCTCTCTCTACCATTCTCTCAACTCATTCTCCCTCTACCCACTCTCTCTCTCTCTCTCATTTTTATCCCTTAACCAATCTCTCTACTCATTCTCTCTCTACCATCTCTCTCTCTCCTTTTTCTCTCTCTACTCACTCTCTCTCCTTTTTCTCGTTCTACCATTCTCTCCACTCATTCTTTCTGCACCCTCTCTCTCTCTGTGTTCTCTCTACCATTCTCTATCTACCTACACTTTCTCTCATTTTTCTCGCTCTACCATTCTCTCTCTGCCCTCTCTCTCTCCTTTTTCTTTCTCTACTATTTTGTCTACTCATTCTTTCTCTACCCGCTCTCTCTCATTTTTCTCTCTTTATCATTCTCTTTACTCATTCTTTCTTTACCTTCTCTCTCTCTGTCATTCTCTCTACTCATTTTCTCTCTACCCTCTGTCTCTCTCATTTTTTTCTCTCTACTATTCTGTTTACTCATTCTTTCTCTATCATTTCTCTCTCTGCCATTCTCTCTACTCATTCTCTTTCTACCCTCTTTCTCTCTCCTTTTTCACTCTCTACCATTCTCTCTATTCATTCTCTCTCTATCCTCTCTCGCTCTCTCTCACATTTTTCTCTCTCTATTCATACTCTTTTTACTATTTCTCTCACTATCCTTTTTCTGTCCACTTTTTTATTCTTATAAAAAAAACAAAAATTGACAGTAATAAATATAAAAATTCAGTAAATAATAAAAACAGGAAAACAAAAAATAAGAAATGGTAATAAAAAATTAATAACGTCTCTAAACAGACCCTAAAATTGTGGCAAATGTGCCCCAAAATCACGGGAAAAAAAAGGGTGGGCAGCAAAGTTAGTGATCGGATGTGGAAAGTGTACAGAGAATTGTTGGATTTGTCTCTTCCCCACTGCTATCGTTTCTTTATTTTTTTTTGTTTGTCGAAAAAAATACCCACCGCCATCCGTTTTTGCATTGAAGTCGTGCGCAGTATTTTTATTAAGAAAAAAATTTATTGTGAATACATTAACCATCAAATTTATTAATTAAAGTTAGAGTAATTTTATTCATACGTCTCATTCAATTTAATTCATAAGAAATGACCTACCATTAAAGTATTATTAGACTGAGAGAGCCTTTTTAAGCCGACTATAATGATTATCGAGTTTAAAATCAGTGACATACACTTAACGGTTAAATTGGATAAATTCAAAAGTGAAAACCTCTGGATACTGTTCCTAAAACTTGAACTGGAGATCATCAAATTATTATTTCAAGTAGTGATTATTTATCCTTTGCATCTTAGTCAATTTTTTTTTATAGAGAATATTCATTGCTAAGAACGAATCTTTGCTATAAATAATTATAATTGATTATTAAATTTAAAACTTAGCAGTGCACTAGAGTTATTGATTATTCACTTTTCCTTTTCTTTTGACAAAGAAACAAAAGCATCACGTAAACCCTTGAGTATGTGTGAATTATTGCACCTTGTTTCAGCCCCACCGCCATCACCTTTTCAATTTGTCATTGATCATTTTAAGTTTAATCTTTCTTTTGACAAAGTACAACGCAAAAAAAAAAAAAAAAAAAAGCATCGGTGTAAATTATTAGACTTGGACTACATGCACGCAGCGAACACAAATACAGCACATATATATATAGTTTAAAATATAATATAGATTATATTTTAAATTTTCGATTAAATTAATTTTTATTATTAAAATAAATCTCATAATATTTTTTTTATTGAGTATATCTAAAATTTCATAATTTACACTAAAAACAAACACAATAGAACATACAACTTAAAGAAAAAGAAATTTGAACCCTCTCTCTCCCCTTCCTTCCTGTATCCCATTTGCAGTTTAATAAAGAAAAGGATGACATGTCAGTCATGGAAAGATGGCCGACAGGTCATCATTATTTTCTTTTTTTTTAATTTTTATATTTTTTTTTTCAAAACTGTGTGTTGGGAAAATGTCTATTTTTTTTTAAATTTTTTATTAGACATATTTTTTATGTGTCAGACACGTATTCGTGTCTACATCCAGCACAAACACTCCAACAAAACGGTGTCCGTGCAGCATAGCTCGGTATCATGTGTGCCCTAGGGCCTGTTTGAGAGGGAGAAAGGGCGCGGGAGAGATTTTAGGTGACCCCAAAACAAATGAATATGGGCACTGTTGTAGATGGGGGAGGTTGTATATGGATGCAAAGGCTGCTGATGCCTTCCGGTCATACAATCACCTTTTTGCCCTTGTTCTTTCTTAAAAAAAAATTACATGTATATTAATATTGATTATTTTGACTGAAAAGACAAAATATTATTATAATATATATTATTTTCTTTTTTTTCACTTTATTTTTTTCTAATCAAAGAATTTATAAATTTTTTTAGTCACATTCCCTACTCCAAACATAGAGAATATGAAAAAATTTATATTTTTCTACCTTTAATTCTTCTCACTTTCTTCTCTATTTTCTTCTCCTCAATTTTTATCCCGGCAAGATGTTTATGTGGAAAATCGTCAAAATTGAATGTGGAATGGAAGGTTGGAACCTCGGCTTGTGCCACCCCTAGGGCTTAAGGCCCCCTAACCAACTAGGCCAAGTTAGCTCTGTACTTGGAATTAGCTCTGTACTTGGCTTTCCAAATTAATGGCCTGTTTGGTTAACTAGAGAAAGGGAAGGAAAGAAAATTTTTTTTATTATTTTTTATAATTTTTAAATTTTTTTATTTATTTAAATAATTTATTTTTCTCACAATTTTATTCATTTATCCAAATAATTTATTTTTTACTACTTTTTCTCTCACAAATTACTATTTATTTTTCTTTTTTATCACTTTTTTTTCTTATAATTTTTTTTACTTATTTAAATAATTTTATTTTCTTACAATTTTTTTATTTCTTTCCTTTCTACTCTTTTTCTTTCAATTTAAACATACTATAAAGCCCTACGGTACAATAATTTCATATAGTAGTTATACTTTTTCTGCCCCACCTGGATCAAGTGTTTGATTTGTCGTTCGGAAAAGTAACAATGTACGGAAGTCCAAAACGCGTCCGACCCAGAAAAAAAAAAAAATCGATAAATTATAACAGATAATTTTATTATTACAATAAATTTCTTAATTTTTTTAAAAAATAGATAAAAAATATTTTTATATTTTATTATAAAATTTAAATTATTTATTACATAAATAAAATCACTAATTATAATATATCATTATCGCATTTATTTTTTGTGCTGTCTCCCTTCCTTTTTCCTTCCAAAACCAAACTCTACAGCACAACAATTTCGCGAGTCTGACACAGACTCGACAACTATATACAAATTATTGTACTTTTTTCCGGCCCACCACTCTCAAATTGCCAAAACCTCAATTTGCTAATTTATCATTCAGGGAAGTAACTTTTTTTTGGACCTGACTAGACTAGGTGGCTTCCATCTTTAGGTAGTTTTTGTAATTATTTTATATTATATAATAAAAAAATAATGTGATATAATAAAAAAATTAAAAAAATTATATAACTTATTACAAAAAATTATATAATCTATAATTAATTATTAAAAATAAAAAAATTAAATAATTTATTACAAAATATTACAAAAAAAAATACAACGTTTGAAGCCGTATATACAACTACGAAAATCACCTAAAAAACAGCTACCAAAACTTTTCCCTTTTTTTTTAAGCAACAAAAATAGGAAGTACTCATGGATATGTTAGTAATCCTATTTATAAAGCGAGACTGACTTATCGTGCTGTTAACGTCATTGTTTAACTGTTTCCTAGGACAGACGCTCACACAAACACGCGCGTTGACAGGCGCTTGTTCATTTGCCTTTATCAACTGGTAAATTTTTTTCTGGCTTATCTCCTCATAACATACTTTTTTTATAGCGTAAGAATATAGTTAGAGAATGCAATCCAAATGAGATATACGTAGATAGGCACACAAAAATATGGTTTTGGATAAAAGAAAACGGAGGCAACCCTTTTCTCAATGAAAAATAAGAGAAAGATAAATATTATAAATTATTGTTGTTGGAAATTATCAATAAAAATAGATATAAAATTTAGATAAATAAATTAAGAACAAAGTTAACGATGTTGAACAATCAATGAAATATATAAATACACATTACTAAATAAATAAATAAAATTAAAGAAGAAAAGGATATCATGTCTGAAGCGTGCATATGCACTGTCCTTAAGGATAGTTTCCGCCCCCGTAGACATGTAGTCCCAGTGCAGTAGGTCGCAGCGGCTATCCTCCCAGGATACGACAGACCTTCCCACTAATGTGCACTTCAAATAGTGAGGTGACAGAAACAGTTTCATTTCTAGACTAAACCAGCAGCATAAGCCTCTCATGTATAGATTAAGGAGAAAATATTCTCACACTTCTCATAGCCACTTGAAAGATGATGGATGGTCTTTTTATAATAGGTATAGTTTTATGTCTCATAAGTAAGAATAAAGTTTCCAATAAATTATAACGGCTAGTAACAGTTAAATACATAATAACAAGTAACGGCTAAATAACGGTCAAATAACGGCTAGTTCAACGGTCATAAAACGGTTAGTCCAACGGTCATATAACGACTAGTTTGACCAAGTCATATACGTGATAATTAACCTTTTAAAATATAATAATAATTTACAACAATCCCCCGCTATTTTAAAAGGCTAATACTGCTGGATTAATCAACGAGAATATAACACATTATTTTTGGTGCCTTTTGGGCTATGAACCAAAAATTAGGAGAACAAGTTTTAATATTCAGAAGTATGGTGAAATAAAAATTTCTATGAACCATAACTTCTTTATGAATAATAGTGAACTTGTCACCGTATCATATTCTCTAAGACTATACTGTTTAACGCGATTGGGCGCTGTTAGGCCTTGCGCACGCCTGGTTTATTTTCATGAGAGCTCTAGAGATCTTACCTAGAATCTCATAGGAGCGGCCTCACTCTACTCTCATATAGTTGATTCTATCAAATGTGCATTCCGGTAACACACCACCCATAAGGGATATAGAATTCATTAAGAGCATATTACTCAACCTCAAACATCGGAATTTTCGCACTATCTACACCATAGGAAGAGACTTTATTATTTGATAGTGCTCACATGGTCAATCAGTGATTTGTTATTACCCATATGAACCTACTTCAAGGGATCTCCTATCACATAGGTTGGGTTTCCATCACTCTTGACCATTTCTCCATAGGCAAGTGTCTCATTCCCCTCGATTTTTTTTTTTCAATATATATACAAGCATTTTGCTTAATAGCTTAGTCAGAGGATCAGTCAATTTCTTCTCTGACCACGAAATCAAGTGATCACTTTATTACTTACAGCTTATTCAGCTATCTCCCGAGCTAGACAAATATGTCTACTCTTCAACTATTCAATTTGCTTTTTGTATGAGCAATACAGGCTTGGCTTACACAGATCATCGACACTCATAATGTCGGTTTCACACAGAATGAAATATTCATTCTTAGCCAATTTGCCTCCACATTAGCCATCTCAAAGGCTATAAACTCGAAATTCATGGTGAATCATGCTACCACTTCACCTTTAAAGGTGAACTCAAATTCATTTAATAGATTTTGTCTCATCTGAATAAAAATTCAGTTAATATCGTTATACTCTTTTAATACGAGTATTCATCAAAAAATATATCATAATTCATGATATCTCTCAAATGATTCAGAGTGAATAATTTTATAAAATGGTAGTAAAACACTATCACCATCAAATTTTCTAAACAGAGCCCCCGCATGGAAATAAAATTTTTCCAACCCATAAATCACTGGCGCATCAATAAAAATAGTAATACCTCTTAACACTACCTTTTCACATGATCTAGGAGCAATAGGAATCTCGTATGCTTGTGCTTCAGCTTCAAATATATAGATGCAATTTTTTTTTTTTTTTCGTAAGATACAATTGCAAGAATTTCTCAGAAGCCAATCCATAGTGGCAGCGAGCTATTCCAACCTTGTCAGCTTGTATGGACAAATCCAACAATTCAACAAGTTCAATGAACCAATCAAAATTGTTAGTCAATAATCCCAGCAAGTCATGTACGTAGGAAACCACACAACTATATAATTAGTCTCCTATTTAATAGGTTCGCCTAGCTTGTTCGTTGCAAATTACTGGATCAGTTCACTCAATTCCAAGCCTCCATTAGCAATATAAATGCTATCTTTATTTTATCTTTACCCTTTGGGTTGCAAGAATTTACAATAAAATTAGCATAACATGGCAGAGAATATTTGCAAGGCTTAAATACGTTAAACCTCAGCTTCAGATCACTTCAAACTGCTTTTCAAATAAGCATTACTCTTTACACAATATTGAAACTGCAAGCAATTATATAGTATGTCTTCAAAAAATAAAATGTGTTGGATTTTACCCTTATTTTAAGAGTCAAGTAGGCAGTAATTCAAATGACTAAATGCCTTCACCAAAACTTATTCTCATTCTCTCATAAGAAATTAATTTGAGATGTTACCATAGTCTTCTCAATCCACGTACCTGATTGCAGTTAAATAATTGCATCTAACCTTGAATGCTACTTTCTCTTTTTCCTTGATCATTTTATATTCTGGCCTTTACTTTCGACTATTGGACTGGACTTGACAAGTTCACACACAAGCTCTAGCATTGATAGAGTGCCATTGCAGCAAGCATTGGTGTTGTAGTCCCGTTCAGTCGAGCTATCTTGACGACTGGTAATATAGGCCTCCAAATAACCATTGTATTTATATCCATCGTCTGTACCTAGTTCAATAGCTTCAAAACATCCACATACAACCAATATTAGTACTTTTTTTTTTTTTTTTTGTTGCCAACTACAAAAGTCACAAAGAATTAAGAATATCAGCAAAATTATTACCTTTGCTCTTCTGAATTAGACATGAAACTCGTATTGTCTTGTCTAAACAAAATCAATTAATTTTCTCATTATCATATACCTTGTTTCTTACAGAGAACCAATCAACCAAGGAAAAACTGGATATAAATTACACAAATAAAATTCCCTTTTCCACTTTATTGTGGATATAGCCCGTGTGAGCGTACTAAACCCAAACAACTAAGAAATATATATGTAGTGCTCCTTCAAATTGGACGAATGCATTTCGTATTAGCGAGACAAAATATATATATATATTAACAATAAAGATAGCCCAATATTCATGCTATCAATCAAGAAATCACATGCACATGTGATTGTGTCAAACAACAAATGGATAAAAGCCCAATTTTCCCAATGTGCGAACAATCTTACTGTTATCATGCAATATAATTTTTAGGCATTCTTTGATATACGACAGAGACATTCTTCACATGTTTCAAACTTTAAAGTTAGGAGATATGCCCCAAATTCAAGCAAAGCAAGTCATGATGGTCATGTTCTGTTTGAAAAATTTAGAAACTTACCTGGTCCCTCGATTCAAAAGACCACACTTTGATAAATGAAGATACTCAACGAAATAAGCCAATTTCATGTCCTTGCGTTGGCATCAATTTCACTATGAAATTAAGACCAACTATTGGCCTTTTATGGCTTGTGATTACTCCACCAGCACCAAACTCTTAAGCATGGAATATCACTAGGCAAACAACAACACCTAACAATGGTTTCCAATGCCAACAAAATAATTTTGTCAACAGACGTTAAATCTCCATCCTAACAAAAGCTATCAGAACAACTAATGCTTAACAACAAATGCTCACAAAGTAACATATAAGCAGAGACATGCCATGCAAAAGTCTATTTATAGATATCAAAAGCAATGACTCAGATTTAAGAGCCAAAAAAAAAAATTCCTTTTAGATTTCTTCCAAGTTCTGGTCTTTATATAGGACAACGTATCACCATTCATGAGTTAAAAAGAAGCCTAAACCTTAATAACCAATTTGGAAAGCAAGAAAAGTTCTACTGCACATTTCAAGTCTCAAGCTAGCACAAAGATTTTTCTAACTTAACAAAAATTATCTTGATCATCCAGATAAACAATATAGTGTTGAATTGATGTTACATTCCAGTCATCCATCTTGTCCTTAAATAATAAATTTGATTGTCTAAAACCAACATCAATAACTAGACAACATAAGAGAGAACCTATAATACAAAAACGGAAAGCAAGAAATTATAGATGCCAACAAGGATTGATGATGTGGATAATATGAAATTTTAGAAGCTGGATAAGAGACACAACAATGCTTGGCCATGCAATAGAATGAACAAAATTAAAAACAAGTTGAGATGAGCCTTCTCATATAAGGACAAGGCACACGAGAAGAAAAAAAATTGCATTGTCTAATTCAAAATATTATTCTCACAGACTATCGATTCCATCTATACACACATAATAGCATGCTCAAGATTGAAAATTTTTAAAGGCATGCATTGTCATATCTAACCCAAAGTTCATATACATCAATTAACAAAAGACACCGAGATAGAAAATTTAAGAAATCGGGATTTACTCCACCAACAATGAGCTTATTTAAGAATAGACATCACAAGCAAATGATTCTAACATCGAAACTATCCTTAAGAATGTTGGAAATTATCAATAAAAATAGATATAAAATTTAGATAAATAAATTAAGAACAAAGTTAACGATGTTGAACAATCAATGAAATATATAAATACACATTACTAAATAAATAAATAAAATTAAAGAAGAAAAGGATATCATGTCTGAAGCGTGCATATGCACTGTCCTTAAGGATAGTTTCCGCCCCCGTAGACATGTAGTCCCAGTGCAGTAGGTCGCAGCGGCTATCCTCCCAGGATACGACAGACCTTCCCACTAATGTGCACTTCAAATAGTGAGGTGACAGAAACAGTTTCATTTCTAGACTAAACCAGCAGCATAAGCCTCTCATGTATAGATTAAGGAGAAAATATTCTCACACTTCTCATAGCCACTTGAAAGATGATGAATGGTCTTTTTATAATAGGTATAGTTTTATGTCTCATAAGTAAGAATAAAGTTTCCAATAAATTATAACGGCTGGTAACAGTTAAATACATAATAACAAGTAACGGCTAAATAACGGTCAAATAACGGCTAGTTCAACGGTCATAAAATGGTTAGTCCAACGGTCATATAACGACTAGTTTGACCAAGTCATATACGTGATAATTAACCTTTTAAAATATAATAATAATTTACAACAATTGTGTCACTTCATTTTTGTGATTCAATTTATCTTTTTTTTTTATTGAAATCATCATTTAATTTTGAATCAAATTGACCAAACTATTTAAAATGTATTGACGTCATCTTAGCATATTTTTAAGAACAAGTCTTAAAAAGACTCGTAAATGGAATTCATTATTTAATCTCAATATTTTTTATATAAAAAAACTTTATTGTTCAAAAATAAAAATTTTAAAAATTTTGGAAAAATACTTTATTGTTTAAATTGAAAAATAATAAAAGAAAGGCTTGGACGAATTCATTGTTTGTTTAAATCAAAAATTTCAAAGAAAGACCTGGGAAAAGACTTCGTTATTTAAATTTAAATATCCCATAAGAAAGGACTTGGAAAAAGATTTCGTTGCTTACAGCATTAAGCATGAAACCAATGAGAAACAACTGGAAAATGAAATCCACATAGATAAGACAGAATGACTAAAATGGAATTGAAAATTTTACAAAGAAAAGTTAGAAGAGGAGAGGAGGGCGAGAACGTACCAAATTGTTGTCCAATAAGCCGTGGAATGGAAGCTCAATTTGGCTGAAAAGAACATTTGTGTCCAAATCATCTTGGGCGCCATAACAATTTTGATTTCTTGAAAATCCACTTTCAATATAGTATCACATACCCGATTAATATAGGACAAGCCAACGATAGTCATCTAAATATATTTACAAATCATTGTTATTTACGTGTATGTTTGGAGCGCAATTTAAATCTTAATGTTGAGAATGATACAATTCAAAAGCCCTAAATTGTTTCATTCCTTTTTATTTCGTAAGTCATTCTTGTTTACAACTCCATCCAATTTTCTTTATTTTGTACAACCAACTTATTGAAAAAAAAAAACAAAAAAAGGAATCATTCATAATTGATGAGGAGCTCACCACAAGTAAGTTGGGCTTAGAGTTGGGCTTTGGACCAGCTAGAGAATGAATGGCCAAGGGCTGGAGGGGTCCCCAATTCCTTCGACTTTTGATCCGGGGGTATTGGGCCTCCCCGTGACCTGATACACAGACGCAGGCTCATGACAGGCCTCTCTCGCCGAATGAGATGCATGCTCAAGAGTCAAGTCCTTGGCCTCACTGCAAATTAGTCTCTCCTATTACTTCAAGGTCGATTCTCAGAATGGTCTGCTTCTGCTGTAGGACTTCAGGTTGGGTCAGGTTGGATTGCTCTTCCCTCGGGCAGTCAACCGCCCTCCCCTGCTTTTGGCCTACCCACTGTCTGCGCACCGAGTGCAGATTTGGTGGTCTCTCGAGCTGAATTTTCTCCAAAAGACCAGCTTGGACTCTCCATCATGTCAAGCGAAATCCAGATTTAGGCCGTATCGTCTTGCCCTGCTTGGGCTGGGGCTTCCAGCTTGCATGGCCCTCTCATGGTCCGCTCCCCAGAACACTTAATTTCATCAGTCAAAGAAACAACTTCCACCAATTCACAAAGCTGTGAAAGCCTCGTAATCATGGACAATAAGAATCCAATGAAATGCCTTACTGTTAATATTCATAGCTTGCTGAAGGATTTTGTGGCAAGTTGTCCATGGCAAATCTTCTCAAAGGATTTCTGTAGAATTTAAGACTCTAGAATGGAACATGCATTACCAAGAACCAATCTTTCTGAGTCAAAGATGTAATAAAAAATCCAGACCATTTTGGATTTGGAGATTCTTCAATTGCAAACTGCAGAATAAAAAAGGTTAGTTACTGGTTTGCGATTTAGAAATATATACCTGATTCATTCCGGCCATTGAATCATAGAGCACTTCCCTCAAAAAGGAAAGGTAAGAAGTATCATGTATTTCTCTCCCTTATATAAATATTCAGCAATAATGAACAGCTTTAGGCAGAAAAACCAAAAAAAATATTTATAACTGCTAGAAAAGCACCACAAACAACAACCAAATGTCACTGCAAGAATTTTTAAAATAAATTGGTAGGAATATAATACAGACCATCTAGCCACAATGATGGTCATACCCGGTCACACAGCGGTCACATACGCTGCATTGCTTGGACTTCACGGGTCCACAAAAAGGAAATGCTACATTTTAATAGAAGGAAATGAAAAGCTCGCAGAGGATCTTCACTTCAGTAACGAAATCAAAGAACTCACATTGGAATTTTACAAGTAGGCCATTCTTTCTCTTTATGTATGATATTGCCACTGTGCTAGGCAGAGAGATATAGCAAAACATTCTCAACCTTCACAGTTCCTAGATCAGAAAAGCTAGTCAATAGAAACAGTATAACACTTGATCATATCAAGTTTAAAATGCAATGACACAAAATAAACAAATTTGCAGCCAAAGAGAAATGTCTGTTACTAGGCACATGCCCGTGAACTCCACTTAGATAACACCCACTAGGAATATAGGTAAACGAAAGTTTTGCAATGGAGTAAGTTGCTCCAATTATTGCCAATCTCCAATTGAACAGAAAAGAGTATAGTGTAAGATAGCTCTACTACCATAAAAGGACCTTAAGAACCTTTTTATAAATTGAACTAGTGGGCTAAAACACACTACCAGACGCAAAAGTCTTTTTCTTTCTGCCTTTGATAAAGAGCCAGATTACTCAAAATCAACTTTGTATAATTCCTCTTACCCACCTTATTCAAACCATAAATTTAGAGCTTTCATGCAAGACTAATTTAAAGAATCTAAAACGAACGCAACTTTGTTACCATACATATTCACCAAGAAACATCTCCACTCTCCAAGTAATAACAAACCAAACACGCATTCAAATCACCGAACAGGCATTCAAATCTCTCCAGTATGCCAAGAAAATTGACAATATAATCCTTTAATTCCAATACCAAAACATGCATGACCCAACAGTGCACAAACACTACTTTCACAAACATAAAAAAATGCGCAAACACCCAATTTATCTTTACAATTAACCAAAACCCACCAACATAGAAATACCTGTAATACAGGATATGGCCGATTACAGAAGAAATGCTCAATGGAGAATGTGATATTGGCGCCAGTCACCAAACACAGCCTCAACAAGCCCCCTTCAATCACACCAAGAGCACCAAATGAATGCCAAAAAAACAAGAAAAACAACTTATTAATAGAAACCCAAACGCCTCTGTTTTCAGATAGACAGATACAGGAACCAATCAAAGGCGAGGAAACAATGGGGGGTTCAATGGGGGTGTCGCGGAAGATGGGCCGCTGATCACATAAAATTTAGACCGTCACTAGTAAGGGGGCCAGGCCCTGACATATCGGAACTTACCCACCGTGCGGCCATTTTAGAGAGAGAGGAGCTTTTCTTCTTTTCGTTGACCGAGACAGAGAGAGAGTTTTCGGCTGTAGATTCCAAGGGAATTTTGATGGGGAGTTCCGGAATTCCACGGTGCGATTCGAGTTAAATTTAAAAGAGTATGGCGAAAGTATTTTCACGATTGTTCATAATTTATTTTTTTTATTGCTGTGATAAAATTTTTTTAATTATTTTATTTTATTTTTTAAAATTAAAATTTAATTACATTTATTATTATTTTAAAATTTAAGAATTTTTTATAAAATTTTGTTAAAAAATATTTTGTAACATTTATCTTTATTCAATTTAAAAAGAATAATGATATTTAATTGCACTAAAACCATGAAACGAAAGGGGATGTGGAATTTCTTTTTTTAAATTCAAAATCTAAGACGTAGTTTTTCTTTTTTGGAATTTTTTTTAACCATGATATATAATAATCTAGATCTTTATTATCTATATTTATATATATTTACATGTAAGTATATAAAACTGAAACTGAGAGAAAACTTCAACTTTTCTCTCTCTGTCACTTAGCGACTTCTTATAAATTTACAAATTAAAAATATTAAAATATCTTACAATTATCAAAATTCTATTACAATAAAGATTTGAATTCTATAAATCAATTAATGTAAATATAATTGTAATTTAATAAGAATTTTATGGATTCATATACTATTGCTTTAACTCTAATTAAATTTTTGTAATTATAAAATTTTCTAATAAAAAATAATAAAAAACTATTCTTGAATTCTCCTATTGAAAAAAAGAAAAAAAATGTTAACCAAAAAAAATATTAAGAAAATCGCTCAAATTTACCTATCTTTTCTTAAAAAGGAAAGAAAAGAATTGCATTAAAATTTCCTCAAATGAGAAGAAAATTTAAAAAAAAAATACAAGAGACTTTAAAAAATTCCATGTAATTACTTAAAAACAATTATTAAAAAAATAAATATCATAAAACAACTACGCAGCTATTACAACTAGTTCATATCTCTTCATGTGGCAAATACATCCCTTTTTTCGTTAAGAGGAAATGTTAATATGTTGATTTTGGTGTCTCAATTAAAATTAAAGTTGATATTTTTAAAATAAGATTGATTATTTTTAAAATAGAAATTAAAAATCGTTATTTTTTCATTGTAATACTATCAACCTTATTTTAAAATTATCAATTTTAATTTCTATAGAGATATTAATTAAAATATTAAAATTCAATACATGTATTAATATTTTTTCATTATTATTGGGTATGTTTAACGAATGCAATTTTTCCTGTTTTGTTTTCTAGGCGCACATTTCAATTCTCAATGGTTAGAGCTTGTTTACCGGGACATTGTACGGCCAATCCAAGGGGGCATTCGACTTTCTTTGAACCTGACCTGCTTTTTATCACCTTGTTTTTTTCCCCTTTCTGGCTTTCTTTAAATTTATGGTTCGTGTTCTCTGCTTGGCCAATTGGTATTGAATTTCAATTGGCTTATAATTACTTGATCATATTTTTTTCTCACATAGATATATAGATGCATATTTGTTTGTGATCTTTTGCTTGAACCTCCTTATGTTTGGCTATACTAAATTTATCTGTATTTGGTGGTTTTGTTAGTGATGGTACTAGTGCAAAGAAGACAGGGAAAGCTTATCCTGTGAAGTCTCATGAGAAATCCCACTAGTATTTGTCTAATGCAGAGGTCCAAGTAAGCTCTGGGAGAATGCCAAGATGGCAAAAATCTAAGGTATGTCTTGCCAAATTTCTGATGCGCATTATGTTTGTTCTATATGTTGACTGTGACTTATTGAAAACTTTCCAACCCATGAAATTGAAATAAAGCATAAGGAACTATTGCCCGTGTTCGATTATTTTTATTGCATCAAAACAGGATGACTGGACAGGTGATGACTATATTAGCTATTACTTATTTTTCATCCCTACATCCAATATGCATTATTCGGAAATTATAGGTGAACACAGAAAATGAAAGATGGGAGAGCGATGCGTTACAACGGGTGACTTTATTATTGCGACTAGCGGCTTAAACTTTGCAACAAAATATCAAAATATTTTTTTATCTTTTTTCATTGCAAAAGTTTAGGCAGTTTGTTACAAGAATAAAATTGCTAGTTGCCACGCATTACTTTCCCGTCTCTCATTTTTTCCGTTCACCTAACGGGGCTCATTCTTTTTGGTTTTTAAGTTTCAAAATTTGTCAGCTAAGATAAATGAACGTGAAGCAGAATTTCTGCTATGTTATTGCTTTGTCAGTAAGATCAACAGGAGACTGTTATTTGCCACTCAAAGCCAGCATCACTCAGCTCGACAGAAAGTGTAGAATGTGGTGATCAGATATTATGCACGTCCATGCATGCAATTAACATCCCAATCAATTTCAGAAATCTTAGAGGCCATAAATTTCCCCTTCCCCCTTCCGAACAGTTCACTGAACAATATATCACATAAATGTCTCAAACGAATTTTGTTCATCACTTTACAGGAATTTGTGAAGGAAGTTATGGCTCTGTTGCTTTACATAATCATTCATAGGTGCTCTGTTTTATGTTAAATCATTCCCACCAAGAGCTCAATTTTCTATTTAAGTCATTTCTTGAGTTTTTGGAAGAGTCTTTGCTGACTTGTAATTGGCTCATTCTATACCTTTATGTTTAAGTTCAAAACATTTTCAATTTATATTTTGGCTCCAAACTTTGTATTGCCACTTTTCTGCTGTAACATCTCCATATACAAAGGAGACTTTGATGTTAATGAATGCAGAAGAAGTCATTTGCTGATTATCTTCTCCTTGCTGTCAAGTGTCCAGCAAGCTTTCACTCTCTCTGCGGCTTCATTTCTCTGCTGCAATTTTTCTGCATCTTTGTCTTTGCTGCACTTTCTTGCCCCAATGCTCATGCTACTCATTCAATGCCTCATTTTCAGCTTCAATGCTTTCCCTTTCATCCCTCAAAAACCAACAATTTGTCAAAATGACATTTAGAGTTTGCTTTGCATCCATGACATGACACTCTTCTCCATTGTCAACAGACCCCTCCATAAGGTACAAAATCCAACACAACAGAAATCACAAGAAGCAACAAAATTTGTTGAAAGGCTCACAATTGGAATTTGAATATATGAGAAGCAGCCCTAGCCCAGCCCTAGCCCAGTTTGCAGCTGCATATCTACACTCCAGTTCTGTAAATATCAGTCTTTCAAGAATTTAACAAGGTTTGCTAAAGTATTCTTGTAATTTAAAGCGCACCAACCAGTCTACTGCAAATTGTTGACACCTCAAACTTGGGAAGATTTCATCTTGCTAACTTGTTACTCCAAGTTCCAGATCAAAAGAACAGTCAAACATTCCACTAAATTCACTCACACAACATAAAACCCTTCAATTGATTCTCATCTGTTCATACAATTGCCAAAGAGGCCAAAATAGATCAAGCAATTGAAAAAACTTGGATTAATTAATCCAAAAGCTGTTTTACCAAAAAGGATGGCATAATTCCTCGAGTGCAAGAGCAAAAAGGATACGAATACAACTGTAGATTAGATTCCCTGAAACAACTAGCATCTTCCGAAAAAGGGAGAGCTTAAAACTCCTCAGAAGCAGAACCGATATCTCCTTTACCCTTCCCCATCTTCTTAGGAAGGAGAGTTTGGTGAATGTTGGGCAATACACCTCCATTGGCAACGGTGACAGAACCAAGAAGCTTGCTTAACTCCTCATCATCACTCACAGCAAGCTGGATGTGCCTCGGCACGATCCGATTCTTCTTGTTGTTTCTTGCTGCATTTCCAGCAAGCTCCAAGACCTGGGAATCAAACGCCACACCAATCGGCAAAATCCAGAGAACACTCTCATGCAAAACAAAAGTAAATTGACAGGGTATTAAATGAAATTACAATTCAACCCATCAATTTTGGAGATTGCATTTAAGTGCTTACAAAAGAGAAAACCCTCTAAATCAAAAGACCATTATATGTTTGTGTTGGTTTATGAGGGATGAAAGGAAAGCATTGAAGCTGAAAAATGAGACATTACGGCTGGAACTTTGCAGCAGATAAAGGCTTTGAAAGAAAACAGAAAAAATTGCAGAGAAAGTGATGCATGGAAGGTTAGAAGAACTTGCTTACAGCAAGGAGAAGATGTAAATTCATCTGATTTTTATTGATTATAAAATCTCTTTATATAAAGGTGAGTTTTATATTCAAATTCAAATACAATTTTTAAAAGATTAACTGTTAAAATAGAGCTGTTATAATTGACAGCTTTTCTAATATTTAAAATTGACAGCATTTGCCAAAATGACAGCAACCATTCTCAACAGTTTGATTCAAAAAAGGACCATTTATCTGACTCAATTCTTTGTGACACAAATGTGTGTTGAAGTACGAAAACAAAAGCAGAAACAATCAGATGATAGCAAAAGCAAAAGAATTGTCAACGCTTAATTGAGCAAGTCATAAATATATGTTAAGTAAATTCGAAATTTGATAAACAATGAAACTAAACTAACTGTAATAAGGTGACAATATGTAGTATTCTCACAAAATTTAACTTGAAGAGAAATTTTTTCATCCAACCACCCCAAAAGAAAGAGAGGAAATTTTCATATGGAGTATTCTCACAAAATTACCTCCTCTAAGGATGAGAAGGTGAAGTTTTTTCTTGACTCCTGAAACAATACACTTGTAAGATGGTACACAATCCCGCCGCTGCAACACTCAATTATGCTCATTCCTGTAAGTTGCACAGAAATTTAGCTGTCAAGGAAGTCAAAAACATAAACACTCGAACATAAATTACAAAATGAGACATAAACTAGAAATCTAGGCGTGAAAAAAGTTCACAAAAATTAGCATATATTAAACCTCACATAAGTTTAAAACATTAATTTTTATAAAATGGCCCAGATTTTCTTATTATAACCTAACAGTTTTAGTAAAACAAAATATTGAAACAGTCAACAAAATGTATATTGATTTTTCATACTTAAAAATATCGAAGAAAAGAAATTTCTTTTTGGATTATTTCTAGGAATTATTTTACTGATTACCTTCTTTAAATATAAATAAAAAATGCAGATTCTATAAAATTTCAGCAGACTTTTCATATTGTAGTGATTTTATGTTTCTTATCAAGTAACATGCATATTGAAGAAGTATAATTATTTTAATTGCAAAATGAACAACATATTGAAAAAATGATTTTTTTTTATACCATTACGCAACCACACAATCTGAGACATATTGAAGAAGTATAATTATTTTAATTGCAAAATGAACAACATATTGAAAAAATGATTTTTTTTTTATACCATTACGCAACCACACAATCTGAGACATGTAAAAGACATATAGTTAATTAAACAGTTTATCTTTTTTTTTTTAAAAAATTCAATAATTCACGATCCAATTATTCATATCTCCACCTGTTAATTTTGTGTTTACTTTTGTATGTCTACGTAATTTTTTCTCTCTGTTTTTTTTTTTTACCAACGATTTTTCAATATTAATAAAAGCCTTATGTCTTTTAGCCAGATAAAAATGTTTCATATATATTGACTTTTACATATAATATACAATACGGATATTATGGATTATAAATAATAAATTCTCTTACTCTGGCCTAATATTTATTGATTACCAAATGCAAAGGATTTCTCTATTCACATACCTTTCAGTAAACAACTGTTGTATGGTAGCATTAAGATTTCTGTGCCAGCGGCCTTTCTGATCTTCATCCGTTTGTTTTACACTCTCAAGCTTTGGCGTGCTCAAGGCACCTTTTGAGAAAAACTGCATCTTTGGGCATTGGCTCACAATAATTTCTGTCAAAGACGGAAATTTGAAGTTGTGATTTGCTGAGCAGAAGCTAGTAAGGCTTGGTAAACAATTGAGTTCCAAAGTGACTAATCTTCTGAACATGATCTCCTCTTCAGTTTCACATCCCTCACTGGCTACTATTTTTGTCAACACATTGCATTCTATTATCCTCATTGTTTCAAGCTGCACTAGAGATTTGGCAGTTGAGGAACCCACTACGTTTATTAGTCCATGGCATTTTGTCATTTCCAAAGTTGTTAGGTTTTGGAAAGAAGCAAAGGATGGTGCTAGATTTCTCAAATTGTCACAACACCATACTTGTAGAATTTCAAGGCTTGGAAGGACATGGTCAGGCTGAAGCTCATGATTCCATATATGTTCTAGAGCAGGTAGATTAACCAATCTTAAATGTTGTATTTGAGATAGCGCCTTTTTATGTTCCTCATTGTCAAAAAGTTCTTTAGATGCAAATAGCTCTTTGAATTGACTAAATCCAACAGCTAGTTTCTCCACATTATGGAATCTGTGAAGGAATTCAAATGGAAAAGCTGTAGATTGGTCGTGAAAGCATTGCAGCGCAAGAAATTTGAGTTTGTCGAAGAGGTTTGTTGGAAATTGGCATTTCCATATCAATGTGGCATCTTCATTATTCAGTGATAGTTCCTCCAAGCCAGGGCCGACCTGCATAGCAAATAATCAAAGGCAACTTACCATTGATGTTCCCCTATCAACTTCAGAAATATGTTTTAATAACATTTTTCTGACATGCTTCCAATAAAACAAATAAGAAAGAAGATGAAAATTTACAAAGAAGATCAAAGGCAATTAAGTTTTGGTTGCTTAATAAAAGTCAACGAAAAATTATTCAATTGGATTGAAATAATTGTACCAAAAGCACTAGATCTTAAAAACTTGGTCATAGGGTAATGACATATTCCCACATATAACAGAGCAACACAATAATTTTGTCACTTGGAAAGTTTAGAATAATTACTTGTTTATATATTCCCCCAAAAAAAAAAGGTATTTGTTTAGATATCACTCAATGAGATTACTTACACTTTGTTGGATGTGACAGGTGTGTATGATTAGTTTACATTTAAATCATAATAGTTATGTCAATATAGAACATATTGGTTTTTGTTACATTATGAATCTAAAGTACCTAATTAATGACCACTGTCTTTTTAAATTGTTTGATAGTATGCTTGAGATAAAAGACACCTTCAATAGCTCAACTAGCAGAGACGACTTTGAATATAAGAAGTTGATTATCATTCAGTCGAGGACAGGGACAAAATTGGAATAGAGTAGAGAACCATACCTCTTGAAATGAGAAAAGTGGCTGCATAACCTGGATATCAGGTTGCTCTTCCTCACATGTTCCCTGCAAACTCCGAGATTCAAAAGAAAATATCTTCATTTTGTCACATCCATAAACATATAACATTTTCAATGCTGGCCATTCTGTTGTATGTATTCCTGGGTAGAATTTGTCCAGGTTTGACAATTGCCAAAGCGTCAAAGAGATTAGTTTGGGGAACATAAACCTAGTAATTGGAGCTTCTTTTCCTCTTCTTTCCTCCATCGCAACAATTTCCTCCACACCACAAAACTTGATGTCAAGGAGTTCGAGTTGTAGAAGACATTCGGCTACAGAGGCTGGAAAGATACTTTTAAGAAGTGGACAGTCCCAAACAAACACCAAACGAAGGCTTTCAAAGGAAATATTTCTTTGAGGATTTTCCTTCCATATATGCTTTAGATTTGGTAGATTTCCTAAACACAGAGTTCTCAAATGAAAGACTGTTTCCGCATGTGTCTCCTTTATATCCATCACAACTTGAAGATCGAACACCTCTTCTAGTGAGTCACAGTCTTGTACATCCAATTGCTCCAGATCCTGAAATCTTGTCAACATAATAGATGGGAAAATTTTGGATAGTTCTCTGCAGTGCTTTACCTTCAAGTTTTTCATTTTGCAGAAAGACTCTTTGTGGAGTTCATTATGCCATATCATATCCAGTCTATCCAGGTTGACGACTTGTAGCGTATTCAATATAGGCAATGCAACCTGCACATGTTTATTCTAACGTCAATGACATTCTAAATGCCAAAGCAAACACTAATATAGGTGCCAGAGAAAGAGGGGAGAGGCATTTTGATTGCCCATATGATAGAGATGTAACCGTATCAAAGTTAACTTATGTTATTTTTTTCATAAGCAAATCTTAAAAGAAAAGCACGTATTTGAGAATTTAAGAAAAAAAATTAAAAGAAACAAAACACTTTCATAAAATTTCGTAGAATAATAATAATTTATGACAATAAAAAGTACTATACCTTTTGGTCAAATAGGCATAAGTTGGATCCTGTATTGAGACCAACAGGAGTGGAGATAAAAGCCTTCAACTCAAGACAATCCTCTATCCACAGCTCTTTCAAGCAGGGAAATTCTATCAAGTCACCTGTGCAGAATGTGCTGAGCTTTGGAAGACCTTTAAGCTTTAGGAATTCTAGATTAGGAAATAGAGTCTTGCCCATAATCTCCCCTTCAGTAGTTATCACCACATCTTTCATTAACTTGCAGTCACATAGTTCAAGTTTTTCGAGTTGTACAAGCCTTTTGACCACCGACGATCTAAATAAGTAATTAAGATTCTGACAAGTCTCCACAGTCAAGCTTGTTAACCTGTAGAAGGAAGGTTGATCTACAAAGTGATCGAGCCATATCTTATCCACTTCGATTGCGGACAGCTTGAGCTCTTTCAAATTTGGAAAAACAATCTGCAACCACAATTTTGTTTCACTAATTATATGTACATATATATGAAACGAACTAAGCAAGGTTAAATCTATAGCAATTTACAAATTATCGAACTTGGTAAATTGCATTCTTTTTGTGTAAAGAGACCAATATTGTGTAACGAAACAAAAATGTGAATGATGATTCATGCATTCGAAAACACTATGTCTTACTTTTATAAAACTAAATGATATCAAAATTTCATATTCTTATTTCTCTTCCAATAGTCTTAAAAGTGTACCCCTAGATATTGTCCTTATTCTCACTATACTTCAGTTATTACTAATAAAATTATCTATATCAAACAATTGTGCCTAAATTTTATTATATCCTTGGTTTTAATAACCTATGGTTAATCAAACTACATTGAAAAGTTATATTTAAGGCTGTAATTGAGCTAATCTTTATTATGTTTAAATTTAGCTTGATTAACAAACGAGTTTAAAAAAGAGGCTTCGTATCATTAAAATTTAATCATGAGCTGATCTAAGGCTGAGTTTGTTATAAGCGACCAAGATTGGGAGCGTTTTATGAATAGCTTGTTTAGTTTTATTAGAATAATAAGAATAATTAACATTACAAAAAATTATTGTTAAAAATAGAATGAAAATTACAAAAGCTTCTAATTTAAAAAAAAAAATCAACTAAAAAATATTTAATTCAAGTATATAAATATAAACATATGTGACACATAAGTTTAAAAATGAGTCTAAAAAGCATTCTCTAATAACATAATAAACAAATTTTTCAATGACTATATAAAGGGATTCAACCCGTCCTTTTCCAAGCAATACTCTTTTGCTATAAGATATGTGAAGTTAGACTTGAGTGTTGCTAATTTATGTAAATAAATGAATTTGAGCAATCTCTTATTAAGCTGAGCCACCCAATTTTTAGCAAATGTATTAGTTCTTTTTTAATCATGTACTCTAATAATAATAAAAATTATCGCTAATGAAGTTGTATATATCAAATAATAATTACTAAACTACTATTATATATAAATAACAACCACGTATTGTGGCTCATTTGTCATACTAGCAAGGATGGTGACAAAAAAGGAAAAAGCAGAGCAGAAGACTAACCTTTGCCCTCGTAATTCCATTAGCATTGAATGGCGAACATTCATTCAAAAACGTGGATGTGAATGAACTTGAACACTCAATGATAGCAATGCCTTTCAAGGAAGGACATTTTACAGTACCACCTCCAGAGTAGAAGCATGTCAAGTTCGGCAAACACTCGAGAGAAATGGATTTCAGCAGCGGAAGCACGACGTTATCAACAGTTGCTCCAGATGCTGCTCCTTTTGTTATGATTTCCTCAATTAGAGGACAGCTTTTTACCTCTAGCTCCTGGAGCCGCACGAGGCCCAAGCACATGGTTAGAGTAAATAGGTATCTCAAATTGCTACAGTTGTGTATTTTGAGCACTTCAAGGTTTCCAAGTTGAATCACACCATTTGGCTCCTCCTTCCATAATTGCTTCAACCTTGGTAGGTCAATCAATTGTAATTTGTTTAGCTTGGGCAGTGTCTTGATTTGCCCATTGGCGGCATTGGGCAGAGTGAGATCAAATACTTCTTCCACTAATTCACAATTTTTTACCTCAAGCTCCGCCAAATTGTCCAAGGACCGTATTAAATTGGATAGGACAGTGATGGAGTAATATACGCATCCGTCCACCACTAGAGACCTCAAATCAAAGAGGAAACTAGCTGGAAAATGTTCCTTATGCCAAATTTCTTTCAACTCCGGAAAATCTGAGAGCTTCAGATGCTCTATGCCATGAAGTCCAACCTGGAGAAGCCAAATATTATGGCTGGTTTGTCAAATTAAATATGATGAAAGAAAAAAGAAACATGACACTAAGCACTATTTAATAGTCAAAATAGGATTTAGTGATAGACGCTAACCAATTCTGCACACAATTGTTGTACGGTGCTATTGAGGTCGCCTTCCCAACGCCCTTTGGCATCTCGTTTGGCCAGGTTCACTCTCTTGAGCTTTGGTGTGATCGAGACTCCTCCTGAGAAAGCCTTCAACTTGGGGCATCCTGTTACAATTACTTTCTCCAAAGATGGAAATTGGAAGGTGTGATTTGCAGAGGAGAAGCAAGTGAGGCTTGCCAAATGATGGAGTTTCAAACGTTTCAAATTGCCCCAGGTAATGTGATCTTCTCTGTCATCTTCCTCTCTTGCCACTATTTCCTCCACCATATCGCATTCACTTATGCTCAATTTATTGAGATGCCCCAAATACTTGGCTGTTGAGGAAGTGACCAGATTCAATAAACCTTGACATTTCCATACATCCAGATGGGACAGATTTCCAAAGGATGCAACAGAAGGAGCCAAACTAATCAAACTGTCGCACCACCATACTTCTAGAGTCTCAAGATCTACAAACATATGTTCTAGTTGGCAATCCTGCTTCCAAATACTCTTCAAATTGTAAAGATAACTTAGCCTCAAGTGTTGTATACTGGCAACCGTCCTCCATGCTCGATTCTCCTTATCGATAAGTTCTTCACAAGAGAATAACACCTTAAGCCAATTATGTATCACTTCGAGGCTTTCCAAAGAGCGGAACCTCCAGAGGAAAGCGAAGAGAGATGATGCTGACTTTTCATCAAGGAGTTCCAAATTGAGAAACTTCACGTTGTGGAATAGATCTGCTGGAAATTCGGGATCATGTGCCATTTGTACATCCTTACTGGTCAATGTCAATTCTTCTAAGTTGGGAATGACCTACAGGCCAATCAAGCAAACAGAGTCGTTGAAGCATTTCCTCACTCGAAAGGTATAAAAAAAGATGCGCCACGTCACTTGGTCAATATTAAATTGTGAATAATTTTCTGCTAATACACCACCAACACTAGTTGTAACTAACATGTGAATTTCGGTTAAATTAACATGATTAAATAAACTTAGATAAAATTTTGAGGTACGCCCTAATAAATTAATGATATTTTAACATTTTAATGCAGCCCTTCTACCATAATCTTTTATTATATTATTTTTTTTACCATAAAAAATGAATTTGACCCTTCCTTTTCCTTTTTTGATGGTAAAGACTTACTTTTCAAAAAAAAAAATGTCGCATATCTTTTAATGCAATCTCATTTTCAGTTATCATCTATATCAACTTTAATCAAATTTTGACATTTAAATGTTGCCTTTCTACCATAACTTTTTATTGTACTTTAAATTTCTTTACTTTAAATGTTGCCTTTTCTTTTCTATTTCTAAAAACAGATTTTAAAGAGAAAATGACAAATCCCTCAAACCTTTTAATGCAAACTCATTTTCAAGTGGCATTTGTATCATTTTTAATTGTCATTTCTTAAAAAAAAAAACTATGAAAATATTATACAATTGAAAAAAAAAAAATCATCTTATGGCCATAATGAATGTTATTACACTAGATTGCCAATTCAAAATGATTGTTTATTCTAATAACTACAAGTATCGACAGATTTTTAGATGATTTCTTGATTGAAACAGCTCGAATATGTAGATAATATGTTAATGATGGACAACCATAAATTGGAGTCAATATCCGTACCTTCTCAACTGAAAAGAAAGGTTGGTAAAAGGAATTCTCCGGCTGCTTTCCCCGACCGTTTTCTTGGATGCTCTCACTTTCTGAAGTAAATAATTCCATCTTACCGCAACCATGAACGTCTAAACTTTTCAACTTTGGCCATTCAGAAGTATGCATCCTTGGGTAGAGTGTCTTGAGTTCCCTCAAGTTATATAATGCTACAGTGGTCAATTCAGGAAATTCAAACCTAGCAATTGCTTCTATCTCCTCATCTCTCTCAACAATTTCCTCGATCCCACAACTATTTAGCACAAGCTCTTCAAGTTGCAGAAGGCCCATCGCAATGTGGGCAGGAAAAACTCTTTTTAGATTTGGGCATTGATAAACGTACACTACTTGTAGATCGTTAAAGCAGATGAGTTCTCTTTCTCGGGGATGCTTGTTCCAGATGTGCTTCAAATTTGGCAGATTTTGTAGACTCAACGTCTTCAATCGACTAGATGCCATTCCTTGTGCTCTGGAATTTATCAATGCTTGAAGTTGAAGGTTAAACACCTCTTCCAGTAATGCACAATCATTCAACTCCACATTCTCTAGATTGAGAAGCCTGCTCAAAAGCATATTGGATGGAAAAATATTCTGCAGTTCCTCTGCACCTTCTATAATCACAGATTTAAGTTTGCGAAAGGAAGACCCATGAAGTTCATTGTGCCATATCATCTTTATTCCATCCATGTTGACAATCCGCAATTCCTCCAATTTAAGGAACGAAGCCTGGAATAAAAGAAGAGAACAAGCGTCTCAATTATCAGACAATTGAATTACACCAAAAAACGTTAAACCAAATTTAAAATCAAAATAATTGTCAAGGATCCATTTCTCTATCACTTTTTTTAAGGTACATCCAGATTCTTCTTTTGATACATTGGAATTAAAACCCCAAATTTGTGAGAATAAAGGGAAATGAGATTTAAATCCCAATCTAGGTGGAGTTTTGTTGTTGTAGCCAACTAGGTTAACTTGGTTTTTCCTTGCATGGCGCCCTGATGAAGAAAATCTAAACAAAATTATTTGTGGGGACCAAAGTGATTAAGAAGTTCTAGCTCCAACATAAACTGGAATTATTACACACTTGTAAAAATATTAAAATGTCTTAGAGCATAAATATAATATTGCTATACAATTCAAAAAAAAAAAAGCACATGTATATAATGAAGATTGACCAATATCTATTTGTCAATTTATCATTAAGTGGGTAGTATGGACAAATTTTTTAATATATGTAAACGCAAAAATAAGAAAATAAATCAAAGAATAAGAGAAATTGATGCTTAATGTTGTTAGTAAGAAACATATATTAAAAAATGCTAATCAAACATTTACATAATATGCATACTTCCAACAATAATCGACTTAAACAACTATGCGCATGATATCATTAAAATATCTATACAAGTAGCAACGATAAAAATACATGTAGATTGTTTTCTTAATATTTAAAGCAATAAAATGAAGCCATAGTATGAGAAACAATATAAATTTATTATATTCATTAAAAAAATAAAATCATATAAAGTTAGAATAGTTGACTTCAAGTGTATTGTATAAAGTCATTTACTCTGACGCATACTTAAGTTACACATTGCATTTATCAGCAAAAGTAGATTCCAAGCACCATTATATTTCAAGGATGCTGTGTGCAAAGCATAATCAATATGTAGATCAAAATCACACTTTCTACGTAAGCATCACAACATACAGTTTGGTGCTCTTATAGGATTTCAAGAAGGAACCTAAAGGGTGTTATAATAAATCTGAGTTGTCTCCTACTCTTCTGGTCTAATATTACATTTCCATTTGTACATTCAAAAACCCTTATTGCTAAGAAAAGATGAAGGAACATTAATTTATTATAGATGCTTGTTACTAAAGAAGGAGAAGAGGCATCTTAGAATTAAAAAAAGCTATGGCTTATTGAACGAATTGATGGTTGCTATTTTTATTTTTATGTCCCATGACAATTGCTAGAAGTTGAATAACGAGAAAAAATGCTAAAAAATAATAGAAAAGCATGCCACTTGGCACACCCCTGGTTGTGCATACTATATATAATATACAGATAGATAATAACATTTCAAAAAGGTCCGTCCAAGAATAGAGGTTTATTAAAAAGATAAGAGATTAAAAAAAAAAAAAAACTCTGATGCATGTCTCTACAATTTAGCACTATTAATTCCATCTTTACATCTTTACTCCTTTCTTTTTAGTTTTTTTTTTTTAGTTAAACCTTAAATGTACTTAGTGTTATCCTAAATATACTAAGTATTATCCTAAACTTTAATTTTTCTAAAATTATTTTTGTAATTCATTAGTGGTGAAATAGTGCTAAAATGTAAAGCCATAGACATTTTCTATTTTAACAAAAATACACATACCTTCTCGTCAAAGAGGGCCAAGTTGGATCCGGTATTTCCAACGACAGGATTGGAAATAAATGTCTTTAATTGAAAACAATCTTCGATCCAGAGCTCTTTCAAAGAAGGAAATTCTATTAAGTTACCAATACAAAACCTGTTAAGAGTTAAAAGACGTTTGAGCTTTAAAAATTCTAGATTAGGAAAAGGAATTTCATCTATTTTTTCCCCTTCCGTAGCTATAACATCTTCCAATGAGTCGCAGTCACATATCTCTAGTCTTTGGAGTTGGGTAAGACTTTTGACCGTTGATGATGTAAAAAGATAATTAAGATTCCTACAGATCTCCACTGTCAAGCTTGTTAATTTCTTGAAGGAATGCCGATCTGTAAATTGTCCATGCCATATCTTATCCACCCCAATAGAGGATAACTTCAATTCTCTCAAATTTGGGAAAACAATCTGCAACGACAATTTTCTCTTTCATCAATTTATTTTCTCACAAATATAAAAAAATAGTGAGAATAAATTTATGGTAGCATTTGGATTATCTTACTTAGTGAGATAAATCCATACCATAAAAAATATTAAGCCTTACTTTTTAACAAATTATATGATATCAAGATTCTATAATCTTATATCTCTTCTAACATTCTTAAAGTCGTGCATTACAATGAGTATAGTGTTTGTTATTTCTACATTTTTTTAATATAACTTACACATTATCTTACACTATATAAATTTATTTTATCATTTTATTTATTTTAAGTAGACCCTATTTTTATATAATATAAAGTTATAAATAAGTTATACTCATTTTTTAAAACACTCAAATTAGAAATCCCCAATAATCTTGAATTCTCAACCATTCCAACATAAAAACTTTCATATTTGTGTCTCCAAACAACCCATCCAAGTCCCTCCCACAAACAAAAACCAGAAAGAAGAAAGATACGTAGTTAAAAAATATATCTAGAATCTATATAGAGTAATATGTTTAGAATGCATGACATTATTTTAGATTTAATGTAAATAAAAAAATATATAACATTCAAAACAATGTCATCCAAATATTATTGTAGTTGAATTTAAGCTAAATAAATTGTCTAGCCATGCAACAACACTCTACTTAAAAGTATAAAATTATAATGTGATTTATGTCAAGAGAATAGTCTATGAGCGTACCATTTCATTAAATAAGGGCATTGAAGTATCACTTGCTGATTCAATTTCCATGACAGGTGGATGCATTGCGGAATGCTTTTGTCTTGAACCAGACGCGGTTGCGGATGCGGGAGACACTTTACCTTTCGAACAAAAGCTTCGGAGCAGTGGCAGTTGCAGCTTCAAGGAGTATAATTGAGCGAACTCCACTTCTTCATTTTTATCATCCTCTTCTTCTACTTCTTCCTTTTCATCAGCAAATAACACTTCCATAGCACTGCAGTCCATTATTTCCATTTCTCCAAGCTGTTGAAGGTTTCTTCGAACCATGGAAAACGGGAAGAGATTCTTCAATTTGTTGCAGCTTCTAACCTTTAGGATTCTTAGTCTGCAGAAGTCCCCATCCAAAAGTTTCCCCTGGGAAATCTTGTCCAGGTTCACCAGATTGTGCAGAGTCAACGACTCTAGGGCAGGAAATGCATCGCGATACACCCGCCTTTTTGAGCCAATGATATGTCGAACCTCTCCACCGTTTTGAACATGAAGATGCTTTAATTGCGGAAATCCTTCACTGTGTAGATCATATAGTACATTGGTGATTCCCTTCACATCATCCAAATAAAGATCTTCTACTTCCTTCAATAAGGTCTTCAATTCATGATTCGAGTGAATGCTTGTATCCAGCTTCAGCTTTAACGTTCTTGAAGTTTGATATTTGCCACGCCAGTCCCACACATTGCCAATGAGTATCTTGTATCTTTCTAACTTTTTGGAAGACAGCCTCTTTGGTAGTTTTTTGGCATTTGGCACATGAATCTCCAAATTTGTTAGTGACAAGTGCTCCAACTCAGATAGACTTGCGTTGCTTTGATTATCAGAATGTTTCGAATCCCAGCTAACAAAGCTGTTGCCCATGAGCAGTTCTTCTAACAGTGATAACTGTGAGAAGACATTTTTTGGAATAAATTCCAGTTTGGAACACTTGCTCAAATCTAGTAACTTCAGTCGAGTCAATTGCGAAAGATCTCTTGGCAACCGAACAATTTCAGAGCCTGTAAGGCTAAGGATTTCAAGATTCTCCAGCTGCGTAACGACGGATATGTCCTCCAATTTGCAGAAGTCCAAACACAAGGTATGAAGGCTTGTTAGGGAGCCCAGTGATACAGGAAGAGAAGAGAAACACATACTCGTGAAATCCAGCACTCGGAGCTTCGTTATCCCTTCGAAAAATGAATCAGGGATCTTCAAGGAGAGATCTTTCGGGGTTAAGCGAAAGAACTCTACTGCTGGGCATTGCGACTTCAGAGAGAGCATGGAAACATCACATTTTTCCAGAAAAATTTTTGTGCTACTTGTAATATCCATTCTTTGGAATTCCTCAACCGAAGCACCGACCTTCTTGAATCCAAGTTGAGTTTTGAATGCAATTGAAGCGGCAACGCCTTGAACGATATCATGGATTTTGACGCGCCCAACCTTCTCACTCTCTGACAACAAGCATAAGGCTTTGAGGTCTCCGATCAACTTTTGGACTCTATTTCTAGCGTCTCTCACGGATTCTATGTCTTTGAGTATACCCAGGCCCTTGCTGTACTTCATCAAATCTAGGACAAAAATATCAGTGTACGTAAATAGACCACAGAGCAAGAAAAATGATTGGACTTCCTCACCGGGCAAATGACTATAACTGAACTCTATAGCAGAGTAAACTTTTTCTTGCAATTGCTCATCGTTATATGTCGAGAGACGACGCAGAGCATCATTCCATATTTCGAGCTCCTCATTCTTCAATGCACTTGCCATCATGACAAGTAGAATAGGCAAACGTCCGCACTTTTTGGCCACTTCAATTGCTATAGATTGTAGACTTGGAGTTTTGAGGCCACCCACCGTTCTGTCAAATAAAGTCCACGACTCCTCTTCTGTCATAAGATCAAGCTTGAAAGCTTTCTCCACTTCCACTTCCATTTCATCTGTTAACAGACCCCCAATTCTTGAGGTAATTAACACTTTGCACCCCTTTTCGTCCCGTTCAATTGGTTTCAACTGAGAATTGAACTGAAAACCTTCACGTACAGAGTCAGCTCCTCTACCCCTGACCCGTTTCTCGTTGGTTAATGGAATTCCCAATTTTCCCAATTCAATTTTTTTCAAAAGATTGTCCAAAATTATAAGGACATTTTTCTCTTTCATCAACCTCTGTTGTAATCGACTTGCTCTTCCATCTACGGTCTCCTGCTCGAGTTTTAAGCCTAGGGAGTCTGCAATACTCCCTTGAATCTGTCTAAGATCTGGTTCTTGAGATACAGTTGCCATGACCACAACATTGAACAACTTCCCCTCGATCGCTTGCCTGTGGACCTCCTCTGCCAGAGTGGTCTTACCAGTTCCGCCCAAGCCGTAGACACCGACCTTGTTGACATTGGGATCCGATAGTGCGTCCATAACTGCTTCAAAAATGGAAGCTCTCGAAGGAAAGTCCTCAAAACCATGAGCAGATGAAGAAACTATCTGCGGTACTGCGGCGGGGTAGGACGGTGGAATATTAAATTTGTTTCGGTCCTCCAGATCTTTAATGGCCAGAGCTAGCTCGGCGGCTTTTTTGCCCAGCTGATAGCGGGTCTCTAAGTTGGGACAACCCCCAGCAATACACTTCTTCTTTGCCTCTGTTTCTGTGGGTTCGATAAGCTCCCCAGCCTCCTTGATGACATTCTTCGCATCAGCCAGCCACATTTCAAGGTCGGGCTGGATCTCGTGCCCTTCCTTCTGAGCTTTTTCAACAAAGTTCTGCAAAGCGTCTCTTCTAGCGGTCAGCTGCTCAAGTGGATTCTTGAGCTCTGCAACCTTCCTTGCGTAGCAAAAAGCATATCCGGCATGCCGTATCGCGGGGCCGATGGTGTACTCGAAAACAGTGGGAACTATGGCAAGAATGCATTCCAAAGCCATTTTTCGCTTCCGACTTCTCAGACTTTTGTTATACTTTTTGTACGTTCTTTTTGTTTATTTTCTTGGAAAACTGATATGAAATAATACGCAAATTGGGACTGTTGGACAAATACACGGACTTAGGCGGGAAGACAAAGATAGCAGCAAAGAAATGCAGGCAAAAGGAAAAGCAAACAGTAGTAGAAATACGAATGAAAGGTAGGCGATGAATAAGTAGCAAAAAATGGAAGTAAGTTAATGGACAGAATCACAGAGACAGGTTGAAATCTACTGGTAGGTGTAGATGGCCTATACAGTAGCGCAGAAAACAGGGGCGTGATTTATGGTTAGCGGTAAAAGGACAGCAAAAATGAGAAAGAGAGTTGTTTATACGAAGTGAAAATGTGTATTTGGATGGACAAAAATGGGTGAGGGAGAGAACAATTTGTCCAGCACCAGCAGGAATCTGAAGGAAGCTTGCAAAGTTTAGATGATGATGATGATGATGATGAGTAGTGGGAACTGGGAAGTGAAGTCCGTGCAAATGAACCTAAGAGAATAGATTTTTGTGTGACAGGAAAGAAAGGGGGGTTGTTGTATTTATAATGCCGTCATCGTGCTAATAAATAAATAAATAAAATAAATTTAAAAACTTTATTGTTTATATTTAAATAAAAAAAAAGACTTGGAAGACTTTATTTATTTTTTAAAAATAAGATTATGTTAAATATTTTTAATAAAATAAATGAGACATGCGTAATTAATATAATAATATTTAATAATTAATTAATTTTTTTATTTTTTAAATTTAATATATTTTTTATTATTTAATAATTTAAATTATTGTGTATTTATTGTGTTCTTATAATTACTTATTAAAAAAATTTAATCTAGACTCGGAAAAGACGATTGCTTGGGACACCAGAAGTTACAAGCGACAAAAGGAAAAAAAAAAAAAAATAAAGCAAGCATGAAACCAATGACAACCAATTTAGAAAATCAAACAAACTTTTTTATATTATTATATTTTAAATAGTATTAATATTTAATAATTTATTTATTTTTTTAATTTAGTCATATAATAATTCATAACACTTAATTTTATTTTAATCTTACTTAAAGAATTTCACTAAATACTTTTTGAAATAAATTAGTGTTTAAATAATCGAATTGGGTTTCAAAAGTTTTAGGAAAATTTAAAAAGACAGAGTTGCTGCTAGACTTTGTTGTTAATGTATTCATCTTAATATATCCAACAAATATTACCACTCTTTTACGAGGTGTGGGCAAAAAAAACAGAGACAATATATCTCGTCTTTGACTTTTCCAACAGTACGAAGAGATGAACATAAGTTGATTATTGAAATGGTTTCATATAATGGGCAGATTAGATTTTTATATTGTATTTATATGCGTCTAATTTATGTAATTATGAATATTTTTTATATAATTATAATTAAAAAATATAAAATAAAAAAATAATTTTTATATTATTTTTTATCGTTATAATTATATAAAATATACTTATAATTATACAAATTATACGCGTATAAGAAGAACGTAGAGACGAGAGTCTCTCATAAACATTTTCCCTGTTGAAATAATCGAACGCAAAGAAGAAAATAAGGAGGGGGTGGGTCCACAGCATTTTGGAAGAAGGGGAGAACGTGACACAACCACCGGCAAACTAACTAATGTTGCATTGTGACTGTAAAAAGAAAATCCTTTAGATAGATAAAAAATAAATGAAAAAATTAAGACTAAAAAAATTATGGTAAAAAATTATTTAAATAGATAAAAAATTAATAAAAGAATAGCAATAAGAAAAAAAAAATAATTTTCTTGATTTTTGAATTATTTCTTATGGATTCTTATGAATCCAATCAAGCACTGATAGACGACCAAAATCATTGACAATCAAAACATGAGAACCAAATTATAAAAAATGGAAAACATTGCTATCTATAACTAAAAAGCAGCAAACCTGAGATCAAATAAGGCTTTTTGCCGTTGTAGAAAGTGATAAATAATTCAAGTCCACACACTTGGATGGCGAAAAATGGGTGAGATCGAACAATTTGTCCAGCACCAGCAGGAATCTGGAGGCAGCTTGCACAGTTTAGCAGAAGACGATGAATAATGTGAACTGGGAAGTGAAGTCTATGTAAATGAATCTATGAAAAAAGATTCTTGTGTGACAAGGAAGGGATAGAGGCTGTCGTATTTAAAATTGATTCGAAGACTTTATTGTTTAATATTAAAAAAAAAAAGCTTGGAAGACTTTATTGCTTTTTTTTTAGTTTAAAATTTTAAAGAAAGGCTTGGAAAAGACTTTATTGGTTAGGACATCAACAGATACGAGAAAAAAAAAGAAAAAGAAAGAAAGAAAAAAGCATCAAACGGATGACCAACAATTTAGAAAATTAATCAAATTTTACTATATAATTATATTTTAAATAATATGAAAATGGTTAGACAGTTTATTTAATAATATTTAATAATTTATTTAATTTTTTAAAATTTAATTATTCAATAATTCATATCACTTATTGTCACTTAAAGAATACCATCAAATATTTTTCAAAACAAATTAGCATCAAAATGATCGAATTGGGTCCCAAAATTTTTAGGGTGTGATTGGATTGTTAGAAATTGAATAGAAAGTGAATAAAAAAGAAAATGAATAGAAAATAGTACAGTAATGATGATATTATGATTGATAAAAAGTAATAATTAGAAAGTTGTGATAAAGAAAATGAATAGTAATTTATGAGAAAAAAGTAAAAGGTAGTTGTTTGGATTAATAGAAAATAAATAGAAAAGTATTTTTCTTTTATTTTCTTTTCTTTTTCTAATAGAAATTTGCCAAACAGGGCCTTAGGAAAATTATAAAGAAAGACTTACTGCTTGACTTTGCTGTTATTATCCTTAATTAATGTATTTATTTTAATATATCCAACCAATATTAGCCTTGTTAAAAAAAAAATGTTACAATACTGAAAAAAAAATGTGTTCGACATGTATCCGACTATTTTATCCGAATGCAACAGCTGCTTAAATTTTTGTAACGATACATTCGTTTTTTATAACTCAGAAATACCTTCATTTATTCATTTTTTTATTATAAAAAATATAGGTGTGGTTACAAAAACTCAAGCAAATATTGTATTTAGGTAAAAATTTTTAACAAAATCATCTGATACGATAGGGGTGAAAAAAAAAAAGAATATTAACACTCTTGTACGGGGTGTGGAAAAAAATAGAGACAAGATGTCTGTCTTTGATTTCCAATAGTATGAAGAGTTGAATATTACTTGGTTATTGAAATAAAAAGTGTATCCACTTAACGCAGAGAAGAAATTAAGGAGCAAGTGGGTCGACAACATTCTGGAAAAATGTAACCCAACAAAAATCATTGACAATCAAATTGAGAACCAAATTATAAAAATTGCAAGCCAATGGGATCTAAAATTAAAAAGCAGCCAACCTTTGATAAAAAAAAAAGGCTTTTTGCCGTTGTAGAAAGTGATAAATAATTCAAAGTCCACGTACTTTTGTTCGAAGGTGGCTATGGAAATATTGCAGGCAAATTAATGCATGTGTGGTTTTCTTTTTTTTTTTTTTTTTTAATACAAGTAACAGTCAACTGCTAGACTAATAGGTATTAAAAAGAAATAAGAATATAAGTGCATTTAATATATAATATAAAATAATATAATATAAAATAAATTAATCTTATATTATATAAAATATAATAAAATAAAATAATTTTATTTTATATTATTTTACTTGATATTATACATTAAACACACCAATACAAGTCCAAAGACATCATAATAGTGTAGGCACCCCACCTGTCTCAATTTGCCAATTTGTCATTCGGGAAAGTAACAATGTATGGTTTTCCAAAGGTCCACAGCACAACAATTTCGCGACATTGACTCGAAAACTTTATATGTGAATTATTGTACTTTTTTTTGCCACACCTCCCTCAATTTTCCACAGCAATGTCGTAACATTTGCTTCAACAACTATATGTGAATTATTTTAACATTTACTTCGAAAGAAATAAGAGAATAAGTGTGTTTGGTATATAATATAAATAAAATAATATAAAATAAATTAATTTTATATTATAAAAATATATTATAAAATAAAATTATTTTATATTTTTTTATTTTATATTATGTACCAAATATATCAATATGAGTCCAAAGACATCATAAAAATGTAAGCACCCCACCTGTATCAATTTGCCAATTTTTTTTTTTGACATGAATATTTGCCAATTTGTCATTCGTGAAAGTAACAATGTATGGTTTTCCAAAACCAAAGGTCCACAGCACAACTATTTCGTGACATTGATTCGAAAACTTTATGTGAATTATTGTACTTTTTCTGCCCCACCTCCATCAATTTTCCACAACAATTTCGTAACATTTACTTCGACAACTACATGTGAATTATTATACTTTTTTTCTGCCCCACCTCTATCAATTTGCTAATTTGTCATTCAGGAAAGTAACAACTTGTAAAATCAAAATTTGTGCACACACACATGCATTGATTTAGTAGTAGCCCACTTGTTCATTTGGCATTATCAACTGCAATTATTTTCTGGCTTATCTCCTAGTAAAATACTTTCTTTATACATAAGAATATAATTAGAGAATGCATTACAAATGAGATGTACATAGATAAGCACACAAAAATATGGTTTTGGATAAAGGAAACAAAGGCATCCCTTTTCTTAATGAAAAATAACACGGAAAATGATATAAATTGTCCCATGATTTCATTTTTCGGGTTCAATTTATCTCTTGTTGTATTGAAACGATCATTCAAGTTTTAATCAAATTGACGAAACTATTCAAAATATATTGACTTGTCGTAGCTGTAAACATATTTAAAAAAAAAATAAAAAAAAAGAAAAGGTCAAGTCTTTTGCCGGCGTTGCCAATTCAAAATTGGCAACGCCGACTTTGAAAAATATTTTTAAAAAAAAAATTCTTTTCCCATGTGATGTTCACGTAAGAAAGGAACCCTATAAATAGGGTCCTGCCCCTCAGTTCAAAACATATTCAGCAAATCTGTAAATAGAAAAATTTAGAGAATTTGAGAGAAAAGAAAATTTTGAAAATCTCTCAAGAAAATTCCTCATTTTCTTACGTACTTTTACTCTGCAGTATACTCTCATAACTCCTTTTTGAGAAATATTTCAGGGATAAGGCCCAAAAAATTTACTGTTTCCATTTCTAAAGTTATGTTTAGATTTATATTCTCCGATCGCCCTAGATCTGAATTTATGAGAATATAGATCTAAAAATATCAAATTACTATAAATCCGGCTGGGATTAAGTCTCATACGGCCCTCAGCAAAATTCAGGCAGCTCATCCGAGAACAAGTCCCTTCGACCCTCGACGAAATTAAGCCAGATCGGCTCAGATCAGGTCTCTGCGGTTCTTAACTGTAGTCAAAACGTCCAAATCAGATCCAGTTTCAATCTACCCAGTTCAAGAAAAAACTGTAGAAATTATTTCTGTCAAGATCAAACTCGTGCAGCCTTTGACGGAGTCAAAAAAAAAGAACACTAATCGGAGGATCTACGGAGATCGACCCCACATAAATTTTTTTTTTATTTTTAAATTTTTATTTGTAATTTATTTTTGTATTTTCGAATTTAATTATTTTAGGTTCGAAATTTACCCGTTACAGTAGCATATTTTTAAGAATAAGTTTTAAAAGGACTCGGAAAAGGAATTCATTGTCTAATCTCAATATTGTTTTTAATGAAACAAGGCTATTGTTTGAATTTACAAATTAAAAAAAAAAAAGATATTGGAAAAAGAGTTTATAATAAAAGAAAGTCTTGGACAAGTTTCTTGTTTGTTGAAATCAAAAATTTTAAAGGCGGCAAGCTTGTAGTTTGAATGACAGTAATAATATGTCAGACCTCCCTAACTATTCTCCTCTGTCAAAATCAGTTAGTCTAGGTCTTGCATATCTAAAAAAAATCAAAAATTTTAAAGGAAGACTTGTAAACAAACTATTATTTAAATCTAAAGATCCCAGAAGAAAAGGTCCTAGAATAAGATTTTGTTGCTTACGGTACAAAGATGAAAGAAAGCATGAAACCAATGAAAAACAACTAGGAAATAAAATCAGTGTCAAAAAAAAAACAAAATGACTAATGTGCAATTGTGCATTTGAAAATTTTACAAAAAAAAAGAAGGAGGAAGAGATGGGAAGAAAGAGAATGCACCAAAGTCCCATTGGTCGTGGAATGTAAGGTTTATTTGGCTGTGAAGCAACTTTTGAGTCCAGATCATTTTTGACGCCATAACAATTTTGTTTTCTTAAGAATTCACTTTCAATAAAGTATCATGTACCTAATTAACATAGGACAAGCCAACAACTCTAGTCATCTAAATATATTAATAAACCATTGTTATTTTTTTTCAACAAAAAAAAATCCTCCTCGCGTAAGTTGATTATCAGATCTGTGGATTATAGTGGGAGTAACCCTCTTTTGACTGCTCCATTCAACCTAACCTATAAGAAGAGACTCTCTGTCAAAGTACTATTGAGTTTAAGCGAGTCTTTCTTACATTTGACTACAGTATTAACGAGTGTTGAACTCATGATACTCCATCACGGCTTATAATCCCCAATAGTTATTTAGGCATATGTTTGGAGTGCAATTTAAATCTTAATGTTGAGAATAAAAATAAAGGAATTTCTATTTTGACTCTCTTTTTTAAGTGAGTATAATTTACTCATTATTTTACACCACACAATAAGTGAAATTTATTTAAATAAAAAAATTAAAAATAATATTTAAATGATATTAGATCATGAGTTAATTTACTTTAAAAAAAGAATAAAATTAGTAAACACAAAAAAATAATACAGTTCAAAAACCCTGAATTGTTTCATTCCTCATTTATTCCATAAGTATTTTTATTTACGACTCTATCCAATTTTCTTTATCTGACCCAACTTATAAAAAACTGTACCATTCATATTTGATTTTTTTTTTTTTGCCAAACCATTCATAATTGATGAGGAGCTCAGCAAAAGTTGGGGATTGGACCTCCAAGCGAACGAACGGCCAAGGTTTGGAGGGGTCCCCAATTTCTTGGACTTTTGATCAAAGAGTACGATAAAACTCACATGTTTATGTTAAGGCTACGGCTCCTATACAGCATATCTATAATACAACATATCTCTAGTTGATTATTTTCATCTTTAGCTACAATTTTGTCACATTGTGCTGTGAATTATTCTTTCTTTATTTATGCAGATCTCTTGTCCTGTATAGTCCCTAGATATGCTCTCCAAGAATACTTAATTCTAGGTCTTTCACATTATATTTATACAACTTGAATAAACAGAATATGGTGAGCCTTGAATGACAAAACGTTGTGTTATCATGGTATTAGAGCTATATCTCCTTTAGCTTCCATCCTCTAAGCTCTTACGAGCTTTCTTTTATCCACCATGGTCGAAGATTCAACTGCCTCACAACCCAGTGCCGAGTCCATTCCTATAACAAATACAACCCATAATAATCTCAACCCAACCACCTCTTCTTTGATCACGTTCAATGTTGCTACCCAATTGCCCTTTAAACTCACAGGCAACACCACCTATCCTACATGGAAGGCACAACTCACGACTCTTCTCCATGAATATGATTTGATGGGTCTTCTGGATGGTTCAAACCCTTGTCCACCAGAACAGATTCAGCAAAATAATATCAGCGTATCAAATCTTGCACACAAACTATGGATTCGTTAAAACAATCTTCTTCAAAATGCTATCATGGGTTTTGTAGATGCCACTATTGCTCCTGTTGTTGCCATAGCCAATACATCTAAGGAGGCATGGGATAGTCTTTGCAACACCTACGCTAGCAAATCCCAAACTCGCATATATGAACTTAGGGCAACGCTAGGCAGAATTGTGAAGGATTCAAAGCCAGTCATTGATTATCTTCGAGAAATTAAATCTATTGCCGATGAGCTCTCCATTGCTGGTTCACCAATTAACAATGATGAATTGGTGATCAAAATACTTTGTGGCTTGGGATGGACCGGATAATAAGGAGATAACTGTTGCTATTAGGGCGCGTGATACAACAATCACCTATGAGGAACTTTTTGACAAACTGATGGATCATGAAAACTTCCTGAAACATGAATCGGTGAAAAAAGAACTACCTCCCATCACGGCCCAGTTGAATCAACGTGGAAGCAATAATTCAATCAGACCAAGAGCTGGACAACAGTTCAACAATTATGCAAGAAGGCCAACTTATGGTAGTTTTCAGCAAACTAATTTTCAACCACGGCCAAGGTCTTTTGCACAAGACTTTCGCAGTCTCTCTATAGGTAGGGCCGCATTCAACGTCAAACTTGCAATCAATTTGGTCATACTGCAAAAGTATGCAGATCGCGATTCTTTGATCCTCAAGCTCACTTTACAGCTCATACTTCACAATCTAATACTGGTGGATGGATCACGGACTCAAGCGCCTCGCATTATATGACATCTAATTTGCAAAATCTGGCCATTCACTCTAAATACAATGGCAATGATGACATCTTGGTTGGCAACGGTAACAATATTCCTATAACACATACAAGTTCTGCTCAAGTTCTCACCTCCAAAAATACCTTTACTCTTAATAATGTCTTATGTGCTCCTGATATTCGTAGGAATTTAATTTTTGTCTCTCAATTTTGTACCACAAACAACACATCCATTGAATTTTTCCCTTCTTTCTTTGTTGTGAAGGACTTGAGCACGGGGCCAATACTCGCACGCGGCCAGAATAATGGAAACTTGTATGAGTGGCCGTTAAGTCAGCATATTCCAGCCTTTACCTACCATACCACTACATCACCCTTCTTCTCTACCTGGCACCAGCGCCTTGGTCATCCTCATACCCGATTTTTACAAGAAATTGTTTATGCTTACAGTCTTTCGGTCTCTAAACACAGTCTTTTCAGTTTTTTTAATTCCTGTCTTTGCAATAAAAGTCATCAGTTACCATTTGGGGCCTCATCTATTTAAAGTGTCAAACCTCTTGAAATAATTTTTACTGATGTGTGGGGACCTACTCCAATTATTTCTTATGATCAATATCGCTACTACGTAATTTTTGTGGATCATTTTACTCGCTACACTTGGCTATATCCGCTTAAAAATAAATTAGAAGTCACCACAATCTTCCAACAGTTCCAAACACTAGTCGAAAAATTTTTCCAAACACCTATAAAGACAGTCTATTCTGACGATGGTGAGGAATACATTGGCCTTCACTCATTTTTTTCTCAACAGGGCATTCAACATTTATACTTACCTCCATATACCCCAGAGCATGTGGGTGTTGCTGAAAGGAAACATCGTCATATCATTGAGACAGCGTTAACACTCCTTCGTCATGCTAGTGTTCCTCTTTCCTATTGGACTTTTGCCTGCCAAACTGCAGTATACCTTATTAATTACCTCATTACTTCCACTCTCAGTAACAAATCACCCTTCGAGAAATTATTCCATACCTCACCAAATTACCAAACTTTACAGGTTTTTGGTTGCCTGTGCTACCTCTGGATGCGACCAACAAACAAAAATAAATTCCAACCCAAGTCTCTACCCTGTGTCTTTATCGGCTACTCCAAATCTTATCATTGTTACCAATGCTTTGATCCGCATACTAATCGCATATATCTCTCTTGACATATCACCTTTGTAGAGCACTCTTTTCTCTTTCAAACACTTTTCCCTACATCTCACAGAGTCCAACCTGACACCCCCACTACTTGGCTAAACATTCCCGAAGTTGTCTCTCCTTCTCTGCCGTCAACCACTTCCATTTTGGACCACAACATTCCTGATCCACTTCCAATCGCTCCAGCGTTTCCATCCACATCAACAAGATCGCCTACATCTCTCTCTCAGTCTTCTTTCCAATCCAACGTGCCCTCTTCAATTTCAACATCCTCGACTTCATCAAGCAGTGCCTCTGACTCAACTACTTCCTCTTCAGTTGACCCTATGGTACCTCTTCTTTTGCCTCCCCCAGGTATTGTTAGTCGATCCAAAAATAATATTTTTAAACCGAAAAAAATTTTCGATTACCTTGCCACCATGGAAGAGTTTGAACTGACATCTTGCACTCAGGCACAAAAGAATTCCCACTGGTGTAAAGCAATGGGTGATAAGTTTGATGCTCTTCTTAATAATCATACATGGGATTTAGTGCCTCTTGATTCCTCATAAAATATTGTTCCTTGTCAGTGGATTTACAGGATCAAACGCAAACCTGATGGTTCTCTCGATCGCTACAAGGCTCGATTGGTTGCAAAGGGCTTCACGTAGTGCCCTGGCATTGATTTTCACTCCATTTATAGTCCTGTTGTCAAGCCAGCTACAGTTCGCCTGATTTTATCTCTTGCGGTTCAATTTGATTGGGACCTATGTCAACTTGATGTAAATAATGCCTTCTTATAAGGTACTTTGACTGATGAAGTTTTCATGCAACAACCTCTAGGTTATGTTCATCCTCAATATCCCAATCATGTCTGTAAGATCAAAAAGGCAATCTATGGACTTCGTCTAGCTCCTAGGGCATGATACTAGGAACTACGGTCATTTCTACTTTCTTATGGATTTCTTAACTCTGAGTTTAACACATCACTTTTTATTTACTCTAATGGCCGAATCTTGCTTTATCTCCTAGTATATGTCAATGACATCATTGTCACTGGGAATGACCAAGCTGCTATTGATAAGGCAATCCAAACTATTGCTTCCCGATTTTCTATTAAAGACCTTGGTTCCCTTACTTACTTCCTTAGAGTTGAGGTTATTAAGACCGATCAGGGACTTCTTTTATCACAACGCAAGTATATATATGATCTTCTTCACCTGCAAAACATGTCCACTGCTAATGGGGTTTCCAGTCCTATGTCCAGTACTGAAAAATTGACTGTTTATGGTGACTCTCCTCCTGCTGATGCTACTCAATATAGGCAAGTGATAAGTGCTCTTCAGTACCTCTCCTTAACTCGTCCTGATATTTCATTTGCAGTTAATCGTCTTTCTCAATTTATGCATTGTCCGCGACAAGATCATTGGACAGCTGCGAAGCGGGTGCTACGTTATTTGAAACAAACTATTTATTATGCACTCTGTTTACGTCGTTCCTCTGTGCTCTCTTTACATGCTTTTTCAGATGCTGACTGGGCTGGCCACCAGGATGACTGTTCCTCCACATCAGCATACATTGTTTTTTTTTTGGGCCAATCCCAGTAGTTGGTCCTCTAAAAAGCAACGCACAGTGGCTCGATCTTCCACTGAAGCTGAAGACCGAGCTGTGGCGTCTACTGTGGTTGAGATTAATTGGCTTCAGAATTTGCTTGAGGAACTTCATTTTCCACATCCCAAGCCACCCACTGTCTATTGTGACAATGTGGGTACTACATACTTGTGTCAAAATCCTGTATTTCACAGCAGAATGAAGCACATCAAGGTTGATTTTCATTTTGTTCAAATGCAAGTTCAAAATGCTAAGCTCCGGGTTGTTCATGTCCATTCCTCTGATCAACTTGCAGACTCTCTTACCAAGGCTCTTCCTCGCGTGCAACACCAGCAACAATGTTTCAAAATAGGCCTTGTTGATGCATCGCCTATCTTGCGGGGGCATGTTAAGGCTACAGCTCCTATACAACATATCTTTAATACAACATATCTCTAATTAATTATTTCCATCTCTAGCAATTTTGTCACATTGTGCGGTCAATTATTCTTTCTTTATTTATGCAGATCTCTTGTCCTGTATAGTCCCTAGACTTGCTTTCCAAGAATACTTAATTCTAGGTCTTTCACATTGTATTTATACAGCTTGAATAAACAGAATATGGTGAGCCTTGAATGACAAAACCTTGTGTTAACAGTCTATGACTTTGGGCCTCCCCGCAACATCCCTTACTCACCTAATACACAGATTCAGGCTCACGACAGGCCTCCCTCACCGAATGAGATACATGCTTGTGAGTCAGTTCCTAGGCCTCGCCACAAATCAGTCTCTTTTATTACCTCAAGGAAGAGTTCCACCTTGGTTCCCTGCTGCTTTAGGCCAACCCCATTGTCTGGGCACCGTGTGCAGATATGGTGTTCTCTCGGGCTGAATTTGCACCAAACGACCAGCTGGGCCTTTCCATCATATAGCGTCTCGCCCCGGTTGGGTTGGGGCTTCCAGCCCGCATGGCCCTCTAAGCGTCCGCTCCACAAAACACATGTTTTTCCAACTAAAGTAACAATTTCCAATTCACAAAGCTGTGAAAGCCTTGTAATCATGGACAACTAGAATCCACTGAAATGTCTTAGTGTTAACATTCATGGCTTGCAAAAGGCTTCTGCCACAAGTCGTCCATAGCAAATCTTCTCTGGGTTCATCTGTTGTACAGAATTTAAGAGTGCATTTAGTATGAGGACTAAATAGTATAAGATATAATAGTATAAGATAGTACAATATAGAATATGCTACTAAACTGAATAGTATAAGATATGACAATATAAAATAAACTACATTGCTAATTTCTACTGTGTTTGAATAAAATTAAGCGAAACAAAATAATTATTTTATATTGTATGTGAATGATATGAGATATTATAATATAATATATCAGAATGACTTTTTAGCTCTTATACCTAATGAACTTATAACAACTCATATATGTTATACTCCGTCTTTTTTTAAATAAATAACTAAAATTAAATAAAAAAATTTAATATTTAATTTACATACCATTACATTTTAAAATATTTATAATGGCAGCAGAGCATTGCAATTTGAAGGCATGGGAGGATACATGTCGCAGGAGTTCCAAGTCACTAGAATTATATTTGAAAATTTCCAGGTTGTACTTAGAGTCCAAGGTTTGGTCCAATAACAATACCAAAATCTCCAATCAAATTTCCGTGTCTTTAGCACCAAGATAATTTTTTACCATAATAATCCAGCCTGAGACGTTGTTGTTGAAATGGAAGGTGATGTGGAGAAGCCGGAGGAGAGTGGTGCCCGGAGAGCTCTCCGGAAAAATGTGAGGACCGTGTCGGCCAAGAAGATTGCCGCTAGTTTGCGGTGGTTGCAGCTGCCGGAGACGGCGACTGCTGGATGTGGAGAGGGGAAGAAGCTACCAGGGTATTTTAGTAATTGTATAAATTGTAACACACTATCCCATCAAATATGATAGATTAGTACATCAGAGTGAAAATGACAATATCTCATATTCGTTAAATAATAAGTCTATACGAACATATTCTATACTTATCTTCTTAAACAAATAAACATAGGTTAAGGTTAAATAATTAATTCCTAATTTATATTATTCTATCTTAATTCATAAAACAAACGCGCGTTAAAACTCCAGAATGGGACATAAGGAACCAATCTTTCAGAGTTTCGCAAACTACAGAAAAAAAGAAAAAGGTAGTTACTGGTTTGAGATTTAGAAAAATATACCTGAAACATTCTCGCCGATGAATCGTGTCGCACTCACACAAAAGGAAAGCTGAGAAGAATCGGGTATTTCTCTCCCCTGTACAATTATTCTACAATAATGAACATCTTTAAGCAGAAAAACAAAAAAAGGAAATAAATCTATAACTGCTAGACAGATAGCACAAACAACAACTAAACATAGGTGCAAGAATCTGTGAAAAAAATTGGTAGGAATATAATACAGACCATCTAGCTAAAATGATGGTCAAACTGAGTCACACTGGGAATCACCTATGCTGCAGTGCTTGGACTTCACGGGTCTGAAACAGGAAAATGCTACATTTTAATAAAAGGAAATGAAAACCTCGTAAAAGATCTTCAGTAACGAAATCAAAGAACTCACTTTGGAAGTTCATAAGTAAGTCATTCTTTCTCTTTATATGTGATATATTGCTAGTGAGATGGGCAGAGAGACATTCCGAAACATTCTCAACCTTCACAATTCCTAGATCAAAAAAGAAACAGTATAACACTTGGTCTAACCAAGTTTAAAATGCAATGACAGAAACTAACAAATTTGCAGCTGAAGAGAAATATCTGTTACTAGGCTCATGCCCATACTCCTCTTAGATAACACGCAGGAATAAAGCTGCTCCGATTATTGCGAGGCGTACAATCTGCAATAGAACAGAAAAGAGTATAGTGTAAGATAGCTCTACTACCATAAAAGGACCTTAAAAACTTTTCTAGACAAGGCACTAGTGGGATAAAACACAGCACAAGAAGCTATGAAATACGCAACTCTAATGAAGTGCCAATCGCTCAAAATCAACTTTGTATAATTCCTATTACCCACCTTATTCAAACCATAAATTTAGAGCTTTCTTTCTTGCCATAATCTCTAAGAAACATCTCTATTCTCTGTTAGCCAATAAATAAATCCCCATTAGAACCACGTATTCAAATCTCTCATATATGCCAATATGATAATATAATATTTTAATTCCAATACCAAAACATGCATGACCCCAACAGCGCACAATCACTACTTTCACAAACATACAAAAAGCACAAACACCCACTTTATCCTTACAATTAACCAAAACCTGTAATACTTGTGATACAGGATTAGGCCCATTACGGCAGAAATGCTGAATGGAGAATATGACATTGGCACCAGTCACCAAACACAGCCTCAACACGCCCCCTTCAACGGTTCAACCAGATCAAGTGCACCAAATCAATACCCAAAAAAGCAAAAAACAACTCATAAATAGAAATCCAAATGCCTCTGTTTTCTCAGACAGGGAGAGAGAAAGAGAGAGAGAGTGATAGTACAAGAGAGCGAGGAAACAGTGGAGGGGTTCAATGGGGGTGCCGCGGAAGATAGGCCATTGAGCACATAAAATTTAGATCATCCCTAGTAAGGTGGCCAGGCCGCGTCATACCAAAACCAACCCACTGTGCAGCCATTCTATAGAGAGGGAGAGATTTTCAGGTTTTAGATTCTACGGGAATTTTGGCGGGGATTTCGGGAATTACAGAGCATGATTCGCCTTATACCAAAAAAAAAAAAAAGAAGAAGGAGAAAAATCCCCAAGGTGGCATTTTTTAAAATTTTATATTATATTTTTGGTGCTTTTTTTGTCTTTTCCAATTTATCTTTCTTCAATTTTGTAGGATTTCCTAAACAGAGTAGGAAAACTTAAAATATTAAGGGGCCGTTTGGAGTGGTTTAAGTTTTCTGTTTTCTGTTTATTTTTCACAAAAAAAACAGAAAACATGTTTGTTATTAATTCAGTTTTCTGTTTTTTGTTGAAAAGTTAAAAGTGTTTTTCAAAGAAAAAAACAGATTGGGAAAACAATAAAAATAACTTTTCGATTTTGTTTTTCACTTTTTTTTCTATACTTTCTCTCACAACTTTTTCTCTCTATATCCATCATCTTTATCATATCTCTCTTTACTCATCCTCTCTCTATCCCTCTATATTTTTTCTCTCACTACTCTTTCTCTCTCTACCCATTCTCTCTCTACTCTCTATCTCCTTTTTTATCTCTACCATTCTCTCTCTACCCTCTCTCCCATTTTTCTATCTCTATCATTCTCTCTCTACCCTCTCTCCCCTTTTTCTATCTCTACCATTCTCTCTCTACCCTCTCTCTCTCTCTATTTTCTCTCTCTACTCATTCTTTCTCTACCCTCTTTCTCTTTTTTCTCTTTCTACCATTATCTCTACCAATTCTCCCTCTACCCACTCTCTCTCTCTCCTTTTTCTCCCTCAACCATTCTCTCTACTCATTCTCTCTCATTTTTCTCTCTCTACCATTCTTTCTTCTTTCTATTACTCTATCATTCTCTCTACTCGTTCTCTCTCTGCCCTCTCTCTCTCTCTTTTTTCTCTCTACCATTCTCTGTCTACCCATATTCTCTCTTTTTTTTCTTACTCTACTATTATCTCTCTACTCTCTCTTTCTTCTTTTTCTCTCTCTACTCATTCTCTCTCTACGCTCTCTCTCTCTCATTTTTCTCTTTATCATTCTCTGTACTCGTTTTTTCTATACTCTCTCTCTCTTTTCTCTCTCTGTCATTTTCTCTACTTATTCTCTCTCTACCCTCTCTCTCTCATTTTTCTCTCTCTACTATTCTATTTACTCATTCTTTCTTTGCCTTTTCTCTTTCTGTCATTCTCTCTACTCATTCTCTTTCTTCTCTCATTCTCTCTCATTTTTCTCTCTCTACCATTCTCTCTACTCATTCTCTCTCTGCCCTCTTTCTTTCTCTCTCTCTTTCTCTCGCTCCCATTTTTCTCTTCATATTTATACTTTTTTTACTATTTCTCTCACTATCCTTTTTCTATCTATTTTTTTATTCTTATAAAAAAAAAACAAAAATTAACAGCAATAAACACAAAAATTCAACAAACAGCAAAAATAAAAAACAGAAACAAAAAACTGACAGCATCTCCAAACGGACCCTAAATTTTTAATTATGGATTAGAATTTTTCGTGGTTCCTTCCTATCCGGTTGTTCCCATATTTCTTCTGGGTTGCTTTTCATTTCCCAAAATGCAGCAACATAAATTTGGATTAGTAGTGCAATTGACATCCCAATCAATTTTCAGAAATCCAAAAGGGGATTAAATTCCCACCATTGATCAAATCACCTAACGATAGATCAAATAAATAAATTTATCAAATGTATTTTGTTCATCACTGCAACTGAATTTGTCGAAATGATATTGATATAGTTTGCTTCGCATCACAGAGCCCACCGTAGCGTACAAAATCAAGGAACAGAAATCACAAGAAGCGACAAAATTTGCAGAAAGACTCGCAATTGGAATTGTATATCCAAAAACCAGCCATACCCCTGTTTGCAACTACATATTTACAATCCAGTTCTCGAAATATCATTCCTTCGAGGATTTAACAATGTTTGCTAAAGTGTTCCAATTCTACTCTAGAGATGATGATTTTAAGCTCACCAATCTACTGCAAATTGTTGACGCCACAGGCTTGGGAGGAATTTATTACTCACAAATTCAGATCAAAAGAAGAACAAACAAAAATTCCATGAAATTCACTCACACAATGTCATAAAACACTTCAATTGATTCTCATCCGTTCATACAATTGCCAAAGAAAGATCAAGCAATTGAAAATTTTGGATTAATTAATCCAAAAGCCGTTTTACCGAAAAAAAAAAAAAAAGATAGAATAACTTCTTGAATTCGAGAGTGAAAGTGCTATAATACAACTGTAGATTAGATTCTTCAAAACAACTAGTGTCTTCCCAAAAAGAGAGAGCTTAAAACTCCTGAGATGCAGAACCGATATCTCCTTTGCCCTTTCCCATCTTCTTAGGAAGGAGAGTTTGGTGGATGTTGGGCAATACACCTCCATTGGCAATTGTAACAGACCCAAGAAGCTTGCTCAACTCCTCATCATTCCTCACAGCAAGCTGGATGTGCCTCGGCACGATTCGATTCTTCTTGTTGTCTCTTGCCGCATTTCCAGCAAGCTCCAAGACCTATGAATCAAACGCCATATCAATCAATCAGCAAAAACCAAAAACCACTTTCATTAAAAAATAAAAGCACATTTAAAAGATATTAAATGAAATTACAATTTAACCCATCAAATTTCAATCTCAAAAAACAAAAAAAAAAAAATCCGAAAACCAAACCCTAACAAATCTATAACGAAACAGAAAAAGAAAATCAATCAAAGACAAAAAAGGGGGAACATGGACCTCGGCGGCGAGATACTCAAGGACGGCGGAGAGATAGACAGGAGCGCCGGCGCCGACTCGCTCGGCGTACTTTCCAGCCTTGAGAAACCTCGCGATCCTCCCCACCGGAAACTGAAGCCCGGCCTTCTGCGACCGGGACACCGCCTTCGAGGCCTTCGGCTTCCCTCTTCCGCCCTTTGTCGATCCTTCCTTTGAACTCATCTTCACCAATTTCTCTCAAGAAAATGTAAATTTAAAAAAATTTAAAAAAAAAAAAAAAAGACAGCGAAAAGTGATGAGAAACCCTAATTCTAACCCTAGATTTTGATTGAACAGCGAAAAGGGAAAACCGAGAAGCTCTCTCTTGAAGAAATGGGATTCGCTTGGTATCATATATGGGATAGCCGTGCGATTTGATTGGTTCGTACAATTTCACCCGGATCGCCAACGTGGCACTTGCGGACACCGATTTATGGCGGGAAAGTTTTTTTTAATTTTCTTTTTCGCTTTGTTTTTTTTTTTCCGCTGCCAGGTCACTCTCAGGGTTTCAACGACGCCGTATGGTCGTTAATGGACCTTGTACGGTGTCGTATTGGGAACAGTTTCAGTACTAGATTGGTAGAAGTCCAATCAGGATGATTGCTAGTTGGCCCAAGAATGTGGCCTTTTTTTTTTTTTTTGGGTTCATGAATTGAACCAAAGCCCAAGAAAAGTCCAGAAATCCATCACAATGGAAACGGAAAAAATCTATATTATATTATAAAATGGAATTGTTAACTATTGGAACAACTTGAACTACGGAATTTCAGAAAATTTTAAATAACAATTTGAGTCTCATGTGTTCATTGTTAACGTCAAATTAATGGCAACTATTTCTTTTTTTGTTGTGATTTTGACTATTATAATTGAAAGTTCCAATTCTCATACCCTTTTTATCTCTTGGAAAATACTCCTAGTTGGTTGCAATGAATTTATATGAGGACTCCTACCTAAGTAGTGGACACCAATATTATCACAAGGCACCAAACTTCCATACATTTGATCCTCAAAATTATTGTCAATCTGGCAACATTGAGTATTGGTCCAAGGATAGCACTTTTTTTTTTTAGCGCTCCTCAGGGAGAGAGGAGTTATCTGTCAATAAAGTCTACGATTCGAATCCCATATCCCACTTTCAAATTTTATACTTGCATCCACTAAACTATGCCTAGTGACTAAGAATAACACTTTCTTTTAGTAGGATAATACTATGAAGCCGTAACAGTCAAATTAAGAGATGAATGGCAGTGGAACAAATCTTTTGCAATGGGTGAGGCCTGGTTTTCTCCTGTTTTGGCACTCATGGTTGGTGGGTAAAAGGCCAGGCTTCAATTGAACACTTAAACTTCATATGACAAAAAATAAACAAAAGACCCGGCCCATGAAAACCACCCACCCTTCATTTTTTTCCTTGTTTTCACTTGGGTTTTTCTTGTCTACGGGCTGTCTGCTTGTGTGCCTGCTTGCGTGTCAAAGAGAGAAAATAAGAGTTATATCTGCCGTTGATATTAGGCTACCAATTTGTTCTCCGCTGACCTAGATATCTCTTCTGACAAGCGGACGTAATATTTTCTGACTAAACTGTTGAGACATCATTCTGCTCTTTTTTTTCAAAAAAAAAAAAAGAAAGAAAATGAGAGAGAGGTGTAGAGAGAAAGTTATCCAAAAATGCACAAAAAGACAACAGAGATGAAAGCGCTAAGTAAAAAGCATGTGAGGTGTTGAATTTTTGTCCATGCATGCACATGAGCAAAAAAGGATCCCAGCAATTGAAGTGGGCAGGGCAGAGTCCAAAATGGCCAAGATAAGAGTGTGGGGTGCCATTTTAACCTGGAAAAGTAGAGACTGCTCTGAATTCTGATTGATAAGGTTATTAGTAAATTAAAAGTGTTATTAGTAAATTAAATTTTAATAAAAAATTATTACATGTATGTAGTTTTATCAATATTTTTACAAATAACCTATTTATGGCATTCTAAGTTGTGACCTTTCATATCACAATTTAGCAACTTCATCACTAGATTCTCGCCCTCCAAAATTTAGGATCGAATATTTACTAGTTCGTCTGTTGATCTCCTAGCTTTGACATAGATGCTATGTCAATTGCCAATGAGTGATCATGTTAAAGAGATAGGGAAAACCTTATCAAGCGTTCAGTTAATAAAGTTATGAATTGGGTGGCAAAACAGTCTAAAATAAGAAACTGTCCCATGGACTCGATTGACAATCCTCTACAAACCTTTAGGTAATTGTTATGTCTTAATCTCTCTACTTAATGAAATATGTCACGATTTAATTTCAAAATAAAAATAAAGAGATGGGGAAAAAAGATAGAAAAGAAAAGGCCTCTGTTCGTAGAAAAGAAAAGAAAAAGCCTCGCCAGAACAATCCAAAAACTGTTCCTAGTTGTTGACCCATTCCCCCAATGCTTCCAAAACTCATTGCTGACTGTGGGCTTCATTCATAATAGTAAAGTTCTCCGCACCCCCCCCCCCCCCCCCAAATGATAGTGAAGTTCATTGATGGTGACTTGAGATTAAAAAGTTGCCCAAGTGCTTTGTTTGGCTCCTCCAACCAAGTGTCTGAAAATTTCCCTCCTCTTGTTACACAAAACAATTATATTAGGACAATTTGTTACTATAGAATGCGCAACGACATGTAAAATATGGCATCTGAGCCAAACGGTTCCTTAACTTGTGGGGGTGAATTACGAGGCATGACCATGGCGTAGCCACTTCCAAATTGGAACGTTAAATAGGGGATAGTGGTACTGCCGTGGGCGTACTTTTTTTTTGTTTCGTTTTGCCCCATATATTGGTGCCTACTAGTTCTAGCTCGTTTCTTGTTCTGTTAGGTGGAGAGTAAAATTAGTGAAAATGAAATTACTTATAAAACAATTCATTTAACGGAAACTTTTTACCTTGCCATAAATGTAAATGTAAAGCCTAGTTTCCAGTTACCCCAAAAAAAAAAAAAAAAAAAAAAAAAAACACGTGCAATGTGACAATTCTAGTATCATAGATCACAATTGAACAGCAAGCTCGTGTGAGTTTGGTTGAATCGATTTTCACAAAAATATGTTTTAAGAATAAAATTCTAATTAATAACTCACATTTTTTTTAATATAACTCACTTATAATTTAATACTACACAATAAATGTAGCATACTTAAAATAAATAATGATAAAAAAATTTATATAATGTAAAAATATAAGTAAATCGTATTAAAAAAAAGTAAAAATATCAAATACCAATTAATCGCCTTTTAGCTTAACATGAAGCCTAATTTAAAGCGAGGACTTAGAGTAGAAGTGTTCAAATTTTCACCCATTAAGTATCACGCAAATTTGCAGTTCTGGTCTAAAAGGCAAGTGTTTGCCCCTCTTTTAGTCAAAAGTATTCGGCATACCTTTCTTTGGTGTTTTTTTTTTTTTTCCTTTAATTTTGTTCGAAGGTCAAAACCTGTACAAACTATAAAGGAGGGGAAAGGGAGGTTTTGCGACGATGAGAGTTTGAACTCTTGCATTCTACGTGGGCATTGTGTCTTATGACCAACTGAACAAAAATGGCTAGTTTCTCTTTTAGTATTTATCAACGTTAGAGTTACTTCTCCTAGATGGTTAAAATAAAAAAGGAGAATAAAATTGTAGCATCACCTACTAAAATGAACATGAGCTGTGGTGGATAAAATTTCGCCACCTAGTTATCCTCCAAAGCAAGAGCCTTACTCTTCAGTTTGAATAGAATTAGATGGCATATTAATGCCTCCAATTCTTATTACACTCTTAAGGCATTTCTACTTACAAGGTATCTACCTTCTATACTGTATTTAGATAAAATCTTTAGAAGAGAGAAAAGTGAAGGAGAAAAAAATGGGGAAAAGAATAAGTGGAAGAGATGAATATTTTCTATCATCTCCTGTATTTGGGAAGAAATAATAAAAGAAAAGAAAATTATAAATTCTTTTGTTTGGAAAATAGTAGAAAGTGAGGAAGAGAAAAAAAAATGTATTGAAATAACAATGTTACTTTTTATAATAAATTTTATTTAAATATTTTGTTTAGGTAAAATTGTAATTTTTAAATTATGTGAAGGGTAATTGAGTCATTTAATAAATTTAATAAAAAAATTAATAATTTTTCTCTCATTTTTTAGAGGATTGATTTTAATAAGATAAAAAAAATTAGGAAAATTAATAACTTTTCCCTACTCTACTTTTTAAATATTTCGCAAATATAATTATTTATTCCAATCCTTTCACTTTTCTCTCCCTTTCTCCCTTTTCTTCTCTCCCAAATACAAACACAATATTAAGGTATAGAGAATTTCAAAATATTTAGGGTGTTGGGTAATTAAAGTTCTTCATTTCCCGTTTGGCTTAACATTTCAATCCTCCAGACTAACCAAAGATTCGGCACAATATGGTCCACACTGGAATAGTGCTGGCCGCGGACTGGACATGAGCCGACTTTGTGCAAGATTGTGCAGAAAAAGTAGTAGCGTTCTATAAGAAGTACTCTAAATTTTTCATGCAATGGAAGGAAAAAAGTAATTTTTTTTCCCTTATGGAACGAATTATCGAAACCCCGTTACGTTTCCCAAATCAGGCTTTGCGGTTTAACATTTCTACAGGAGTTCAGGACCTTTCACCGAAAAAAGACACAGTGCCACAAGAAAAAATGAGATGTGAAATAAATATATTGTAATCAGTCAATTTTTTTTTTTAATCAAAAGTTTTTTTATAACAAAAAATAAATAATATTTTTTTAACCTGTTTTTTATTAAAAAATATCGGATTAAAAAATAATTAACTTCGATGTATTGACTAAAATGTCTTACTTTCATGAAGCTTTGCAATTAGACTCCCCTTCTCCTTTGTTTTATCTTGTTTGGGGTGGGTCCCAAAACTTTCTCCGGAATGAATCCAAGTTTTGTGATGGACGGCTAGCACTACTCGACACGTGGCTTAAGGAATGGATCATATGGCGTTTTGTGGGTCCCCAATTCCCTAACCTTACTTGGGCTAAAAAGCTAGGAGGGGCGGTTTGTACCTGGCTGGGTAATTTTGAGTTGCAGATTTGCCATAAGGGATGGGACCATTTGTTAGACAACCAGCCCATTGTAGGATGTACACGTGTCATGTGGATGTTATGCAAATTTGTCCCTTTGCCAAAAGTTTTTTCACAAGAAAAAGAAGTTTAGCAGCTCCCTTAACTAGTTTAAGTAATAATGAGGATGTATAAAATATTAGATAATTAAATTTATAAAAATAAAAATATATAAAATATTATATATTGTTAAATAATATTATATTATTACTCATTTTTAGTTATTTAAAAAATTGATAATTTTATTTAAATAACTTTAAAGAAATAATAAAATAGTATAAATTATTAGATAATCAAATTATTGTAAGGAAATGCGAAAGTCTAATATAGAAAGAAATTCAAACAAGTCCCAATAAAGAAAAGATATGTAGGTTTAACATTATATCTCAAATAAAAATCTTAAATTATTTGATTTATGAGTCTTTTTTATTTATAAATTTCCTTACTTTTTTATTTCTTTTTTAATATAAAATATTTAATACAACAACTCACATATGACATATTAACAATCTCCTCTTCAAGTGTAAGTCTTTCCACGTCGAGATTACTCTCTCTAAATGCACATCACTTTCCCAAACACAATAGTCCAATTACAAATAATGTATTACAGAGCCTTAATCTGGAGTCAATACCTGCTAAATATTCTAAGAATTAAACAGAGTTACATGGCAGTAGCATTCATGGGAACTTTTGTGTGCCGCTCGTTCTCGTTTCTCGCCGAACCATCTGCTCTGATATCACTTGTAGGGAAACGTCAGAATTCAAAACGGAGAGAAGTCTAAACAGAATTTAAGTGAACGACAAACTTGTAGAGTTGACATCACATTTCAATCCACAACTTTAAGGCATTTGGTTTATGAATCATTTTTATTTATAAGTTACTTACTCTTTTTTTTCGATGTGAAATATTTAACACAACAATTTACATATGACATTCTAAAATTTATGAAAAAATGAAAAAAGATAAATTATCAAAACCGTTAGATAAAACTGTATAACTTATTATTTCTATTTATTTAAAATTATATAATGTTACTTTATTTAAAATTATAGTGTTATTTTATGCATAAATCAGAGCAAATTCAAAGCTCTCTTTCTGTGTCTCATAATTAAATTGTAGACATGTAGTGCTGTATTCAGCTATCTTTAAGACTGTACATATGTAATCTTGCAATCAACCGAAGTGTCTATCCGACAATCCCATAAACAAAGTTTTAGAAACAACTTAAAAGGGTTTTAGGGATGGTAGATTTTTGAGACCCTACTGCAATTAACTGTACAATGGATGATAATGTCTACATTATGTGATTTCCTTTGTAAAAATAATCTAAAATTATGATGAGAGCCTAAATGTGTCTTGAAATCGAGTATAAAAAAATATATTTATTATTTATTTCTCTCTTCCAAAAAGGAATTTATTATTCTAATTAGTTGGCGAGAGAGTAAGATATTAACGAATAAATATGGTAAAAACAAAAGAAAGCAAAAGAATTGTTGTGCATACAATATCATAGCAATTATCTTTTAATTAATGTATAGGCTTGTTGGGGTTGCTATCTTTTGAAAACTTCTAATGTGCCTAGCACAACCAAAAAATTTATTGCGAAAGCATGCCTTTGATACAATGGATATGCCACGGATTCAAGTGGGCAATTTGAGATAACGAGATACATATGACCATCATTTGGAATTTCTAACAACAAAAATACTTGAACAAAATTATTTAGAATTTAATAGATCTACTATCTACTAATGTATGTTAGTTCAGTTAATACCTACATTGATTCAAGAAAAACTTTATTTACATATCAAAAACTCACAACCTAGTCAAAACACATGTTGGGAGGATTTTGACCCTTTAACATAATTTTATAAAAAATTATTATCAAAACATTTTTGATCCTAAAATAATTATGCACCCATCCATCATTTTATCAACCAAAGAATTTAATATATCTATTACAACAAACGGAAACAATTTGTTGTCCATACCATTCCCATTGGACAGGAGTCTTTTTCTCATAAAGCTAGGGAGTATGCTATACATAGCATATTGTAGATCTTTTGTCTAAATCATCTTAATTTAGTAATGATAATGATTATTAAAAGAATACTTTGATTACAAGTTAATCATCATTTCTATAATCTACTAACACGACAAATAGGTTACTAATAGTTAAAAACGATTTTTTTAAAAGATGAATAAGAAAAAACTCACATACTCTTGGCATTGCATATAAATTGATAACACACCTAAAAAAGCACTAGAAGTTAAGATTTTTTTTCATTTAGAAATATCATCAAAATTTGTTACTAATTCAATCCTACTCTTTAAATTTTTTTAAAATATGTAAGTAAATTGATAATATTAAATATCCACAATAACCTCAACATACGTATTGTATTATCATAATTAGTATAAAAATTATGTATATATGTTCAAAAATTATAATTATAATACAAATTTATTTTTAAAAATATTTCAATTTGCAACAAATTAACTCTAAACCGGGACAGCAAAATGGCCGTGGGACGGACCCCGTTTTTCCTCACGTGCGTTGGAGGCTTGGAGCTGTCTGCACGAATGGAAGCTTTTGTTCTTTCTTCTTGTAGTTTTCCAATTAATAATTTTCTTTCAATTATATTTTGTCTTTTCTGGGATCATGCTTTACATTAAAATTTTTTTTTATTTATTGCGTCAAAATTCAAAAGTAATAAGGAACCAAAAAAAGAAAAAATAATAAAAAAATTGAGTTTTAAAGTACAGTTAAATTTACATCACTGGGTCCCACGCCACAGTTGTCTTTCGGCCGCTTACTTTGTCGTCTCTGTTGTCCCTGCTTCTTCACTCCACGACCCATCCAGCGCAACTTTAGCAGTTTCCTTCTCATATTTGCTAAACTACGCCACTCCCCTTTATCCTTCACCCCCTAATCCACTCTCTCTTGAGATTTAACTATTTCTCGTTATCTCTTCATTGATCTCTCTCTTTCAAAAATCAAAGGGTACCCTTTTGGTCTTAGGCTTTGGAGGCGCTGACTCTGTGAGTATGAGTTGAAGGAATGATCTTTAGAGTCATAAAGATCGATTCTTTTGTGCTTGTTTTGAATATGTGAGTCGATTTTCCGAGTGGGGTTGCTCTCTTAACAGGATCTGTGCTAAAGTTGGCAGCTTTTTTTTGTTTGTTTTTAGAAAATCTGGTAAGAGGTTTGATATCATGGCTGGGAGCAATGAAGTTAACGTGAATGAAAGCAAGGTGCGAGCATTTTCTGTTTATTTTTGTTTTTTTTCTTTGTTTTTGTTCATTTTTTTGGTTTATGCAATGTTTTATGGGTCTGCTTTGGCTTTTTTTTTTTTTTTTTTTTTGAGGAGTTGATGTTTGGAATTGTTTGCTTGAAAGATGATACTTAGCTGGTCTTTCTTTGAATTTGGTGTTATATTTGATGGGGTTTGGGTTTTGGAGGCTGTGATTGTTGCTCATTTAAGTGGATTTGGCCCACTGTTTTTTCTGCTTTTATCTCTCTTTCTATAATGGATTCCTTTGTTGTTTGGATTTTTGGGTTTTCCGTTCTTTTGCGAAAAGTGGAAGCTTTCTTTGTTGTTATTTCTTGTTTGTTGTCGCAAAGGGAGTTGTTTGAGGTTTGCTTGATTTGAGATTATGAAACTGTTTGGTCTTCTGATTTTCCCTATTTTTTGGTTAACAAATGTTTAAATTCAGATTTTCTGTTTTGGGGTTTTATCTTGATTATCAAGAGTTGAAATTTGCTCATTTGTGTTTTGGCTCTGTATCCCGTTACTTTGGATGGCTTCTGTTACTTGGCATGTTATATGAGTTCTGTGTTGGTATTCGAAGTTTCTAATTGGTCCAATGTGGGTCTTTCGAGTTTCTTTTTTCACATTCCAATTCAGCTTTCGCATGTGATTGGAACAACTACTGCAAATCCAAGCAGATGCTATTTTGTTGATTGGTATAAAAATTTAAAATTATATTCTTTGCTTTTCTGCAGATGGTGGTTCCATTGAATACGTGGGTCCTTATATCGAATTTCAAATTGGCTTACAATCTTCTTCGTCGTCCTGATGGGACATTCAATCGCCATTTGGATGAATTCCTGGACCGGAAAGTTCCAGCCAATGCAAAGCCAGTTGATGGGGTTTTCTCATTTGATGTTATCATTGACCGTGGGACTAACCTCCTTTGCCGGATATATCGGCCAGCTAAGGGTGAAGAACCATTGCCGAATATCATTGAACTTGAGAAGCCTGTGGACTCTGATGTTGTCCCTGTTATAGTTTTCTTCCATGGGGGAAGCTTTGCACACTCCTCTGCAAACAGCGCCATATATGATACATTATGTCGCCGACTAGTGGGCATTTGTAAGGCTGTAGTGGTCTCTGTGAACTATAGGCGTGCTCCCGAAAATCGCTACCCCTGTGCTTATGATGATGGCTGGGCAGCACTTAAGTGGGTCAATTCACGAACATGGCTTGAGAGTAAGGACTCAAAGGTTCATATATACTTGGCCGGTGATAGCTCTGGTGGTAACATCGTGCATCATGTTGCTTTAAGAGCAGTAGAGTCTGGAGTTGAAGTCTTGGGGAACATACTCCTCACTCCCATGTTTGGCGGGCAAGAGAGAACGGAGTCAGAGAAGCGATTAGATGGAAAATATTTTGTCAGTATCCAGGTCAGGGACTGGTATTGGAGAGCTTTTCTCCCCGAGGGGGAAGATAGGGACCATCCAGCTTGTAATCCATTTGGTCCAAGAGGGAAAAGCCTTGAAGGAGTGAAGTTCCCCAAGACTCTTGTTGTGGTGGCCGGTTTAGATCTTATTCAGGATTGGCAAGTGGCTTATTTTGAAGGGTTAAAGAAGACTGGTCAAGATGCAAAACTCCTATATCTGGAGCAAGCAACAATAGGGTTCTACTTGTTGCCTAACAACAATCACTTCCATACCGTCATGGATGAGATAAGTAAATTTGTGAGTTCTAACTGTTAGTATACTTGACTTTACGGACTAGGTGGCCGTACATGACAGAGGTTTGACGTTCCACTTGGAGGAGGTTAGGGGCTGTTTGCTTGTTTATAAGATTGTCTATTTACTACTTACTGTTCTATTAATCCTGATTATCGGGGCCTGCTATGTCGGTTTCTGGTTCTAGTCGACAAAGAGACCACTATACTTTGCCACGGACTGTAGATTGGTGGTTCGGCTGGTTTGGGATGTGTTCTGTTCTACATCTAATTGTTTACATTTGGTTGCTGTAGTTTATGAAGCTTTTCATGGCAGTGAAAAGCTGTTTGACTAAGTTTAGCAGACCCACCAAATTTAAGGTTACCCTTTCTGCTTTCCAGCCACAACGGAGAGGAAGACAGGATTGAGGGGTTATGTTTGGTAGCTGATGTGTCGGGCTTGGTGCCCAGCTAATGTGATGTAAGCTAATTTGAGAGCATGGATGGGAGAAAATCCATGTTACTGTGCTCTTGTATGTTTATACGTTAGCGTGTGTGTGTATATATATATATATATATATATATATATATATATATATGGAAAGGTGTTTACTGTATCTCTTATTATGGTTTCTCAATTTCCTGTTTTTGCAATGTCGGCGTCTTCCAAGTTATGAATTGTAAACCTGAGACTACTCAGATAATGAGCTAGATTTTGACAGAATTTGATCACCCTTCCAAACTCCTGGTCTGGAAATGTACAACAAAAAATGTTCTTGGTGCGCAATGTTTTCACACTGTGGAATTTGGAGAAGGATAAAATGTACGCAGCTTTGTTTTACTGCTATTTTTCCCAAGAAGTTGTTCCTAGAAGTAAGTAAACTTGAAATAGACAATGGACTATTTTTCCCTTTTTTATGCATCCAATTTCAAATGGGTCAACTTGTAAAGGGTTTTCTGGTAAGATGGTCGCGAAACAAGTGGAAAGGAGAATGGAAGCGTGAGGGATTTTTTACCACTGATCTCATCAATTATTATTTCAAAGTACCCTAATCTCCAACCACGAAGCATTGCAGGCCCATTGTGAAAAATGATTGGAGGCAAAATTCAAGTACTCAGAATTTATGCTACTCATCAGGATTGATTTGATGTATTCTTGGCACTTCATGAGAAGGCCCCCTTTGAATCATTCTAGAGCTTACATTTGCCTACAAAAATTATTGGCTTAATTTGAAAATATGAGAACCCATTTTTGCGGTGGTTGGATTGTGGTTGTATTTCTGGGGTTGGGACCACTTTAAAGTTGTACTGCAATCATTTTAAGCTGTTGGGACTTGCCATCAACATGATGGAGGAATACCATTTTAATGGTTTAAGAACAGCTAACCTCTTTTAGAAAGACATGAAGCCTTTACATTTAGTTGACTTTGGGGTTGGGGGGAGAAGATAAATTAGACTTTCCTTCTCAAATGCATAAGAAAATTAATTATCATTGAAAAAGGCATGAACCCTTGTTCATAGAATCTGTTTTTAGCGTTTGGTAAACAACCATAGAAGGACCATTTCCAAACAGAATCTGCAATCCACTGTCATCAAGTGAGTTATCTTTAATCATAAGCCATAGGCACTCACATCACATAAACTAGAGATCTATGTTTTGGAGCATCTCGACTTCACATAAGGTAAAAAGTGAGCCCGGTGAATTCCTCGAAGATTTTCATTTTAGATGCTCACTTGCCCTAAGGTTTAGGCCGAGATGCCAAGGCCTATACATGAAGCTTTTAATAAATAGGTAAACAACTGCAAGTACCAAGTTTCCGACAAGTTCCGTACCATCCATTCCAGAAAATTTAAGTCACTTAGGACTATTAATTATTTAACTTTTTTTTTTTGTGTTGGGGGAGGGGGGCGGGGGGGAATGAATCTCTATCAACTTATTAGACTGTTTTGCCTGGATACAAAAGTAGAATTTCTGAAAAGAAGGTGAAGCCAAATTATCTACTGCGAGAAAACAAATATAAACAATGGAGACCAAATACCAAAGGATGAAGCCTGTGTGGAAATGGAATGTTTTGGCACCATTTCAGATTTGGAGTGACAGGCATCGGAATTTTCATAATATGTAGCTGCAAAATCCCTTCCTGACCTTATCTTTCCTGCTAGGTATACCCTTCACCATGTCAGACTTCAAGAATCAAGATGATGAGACGGTAAAAAAAAGCATTTTACCGGACCAAAGTGGGTTCATCTCAGCCAAAATCAACCTGACATGTCTAGCTAGTTCAATGCAAATACTCTGTTGGAGCAAGGGAAACAGAAAACCGCTGAGGACACTGAAATATGCAGGATGTCCCCTTCTAATGAACTTTCATTCAATACAATAACACACTGAAAGCAGATATAATCTGTCTCCCTTTCTTGGTCTCACAACATCAACAGAATAATAAGACCAAACAGACCTGAACAAAGTTAACAAAAGACGCAAATAAAGTTAACAAAAGATGCGAACAAAGTTGACAAAAGACGCAAGTATTCTCTCCTAGCTTGATATCCATTCAAATATGAGCTGAGATAAGAACATATTAGAACTGACATCCAGAAAGCCATCAAAAATCAAAATGGATGTAGAATTAACTATAGCTGAACCATTATCCAATTCAAAATATTGTGATGCCTTTGGTCTAAGATGATGCATATTTCAGTTAAATTCAAGACAGAACTTAACTAGTCATGGGCATAATGCAACAAAAAAAATTTCAAATATCTGTGCATAAACAGAGAAATTCAAGCTAAAATGAAGCATAATACTACCACTTAAGGTTATAATTTCAACTGAAGTAATATTAGCAACCCAAGTCAAAGTTAAATTTCACCAAAACGGCATCATTCTGCCCTCAAGTATGACTTGATTCCAATTTTTCAAAACTCAAAACAGTTAAAAGTAAACTGCTCAACGCACTTTGGCAACATATGCAAGGAATGCAGCAGCCAGAATTGTTGTTGCTGAAGTCATCATAGTCCAAAAATTGGTCTGCTTACGTGCCTTCGCTACAGAATCCTGCAGATATTCCACTTGCTGCTTAATCTCGACAAACACAGTTTCCTTGTTTCTAAAAGCATTCTTGATAATTTCCAGCTGTGCAGCATACGGATCGACCTCATCATCAAGCTTCCTTTCTGTAACAAATACTCCATTTGCATCATCAGATTGACACACCAATGCTACGGTGCTCTTCAACATTTTGAATGCTCTTTCTGAATTCATGTCGGCTGATTTTATTCTGGTCCTCGAGTTCTCAAGTTCTTTTTGTTCCTCCAATAGTTTCCTCTCCACCATAGCTTTTTCCTTCTTCAATAAACCAAGTTGACTTTCCATTTCATTCCTCTTGCTGATCAGGTTTTCATGCTCAGTCTTCATCGTTGCAAATTTTTCATCAGTCTCTTCATTCCTTGTCTCCATTTCCTGTAGCTTTAGCTTCAAGTCCGTAACATTCTTTTTCTCCTCCACCAGATCCTTCAAAGTATCGTCCCTCTCCAGCTGTAATTGCTCCAAAGCATCTCTGTAACGGGTAACTTCTGATTCTAGTTCTTTCTTCATATTTTCTTGTATTTTAACAGATTCTTGGACTGCAAATTCAAAATTCATTAATCTTCTTATCTCCTCATGCAGCTCGGCAATTTCACTCTCCTTACCAACTTTTATCTCCTGTATCTCATTCTTCTCCCTCAAAAGTTTCTCAATTAAATCATTCTTCTTCATTAATTCAATATCAAGCATCCTCGTATAACTCTCTCTCGACTCTTTTTCTCCCGTCAACATGAAAATAGTCGTTTCCTTTTCTTTCTTTTCTTCTTTCAAAGAGGCAATCTCCATTGTCATTGCCTTCTCCTTCACCGCTGCCTCCCCACAACTCTTTTCCAACTCAACAATTTGTCCCCTCATAACTCTCTCCTCCTTTTGCAAACTGGACAGGATCCCATTCAATTCCTCCGCCTCTTTCTCCAATTCAATAATCTTCACCTTCTGCTCAATTTTCTCACTTTCAATTGCATTCTTCTCCCTCACGATCCACTCAATCTCTTTCTTCCAGTTCTCAATTTCTTTCAATCTCTCTGCCAAATTCCTCTCAGCCAAATCCTTCATCCCCTTTAGCTCCTCAATATTTCCCTCTAAATCCTTCTTTTGCTCAATCAACAAATGGTACGTTTTCCCTAATTTCCCCAACTCCTCCTCAGTTTTCCTCTCCCTTTTCTCCACTTTCATCAATTTTCCCCTCAACCCATTTGCCTCCTGGACCAAATTGTCAAAATCACTCCTCAAAATATCCCTCTCCCCGCAAACCCAGCTAAAGTTTTCTCTCTCTTTTTCAAGATTCACCATTAACTCATTAATTTCTCTCTTCAAGGACCCAATCTCAGTCTCTTTCTCTTCTTTCTCTCTAACCAACCCATCAATGACTAAACCCATTTCCGCAACCCGGCTCTCAAGAAACACACAAAAAACTCCCTTCTCGACTTCCAAACTCACTCTCTCATCATTCTCACTCTCCAACTCATTCTTTTCTGCAAAACACCGAGCCAACTCATTCTCCAAAGAACCTTTGGCCTGAAGTAAAGACTCAACTTGTTGCCTGCGCTCAAAGGTCTCCTTAAGAAGCAAAGAGTTGAGGGATTTCAGATTTTGGAGCTTTTCTTTGGGATCATCCATGGTGGGTTCCTGGGTCTTGGGGTTCTCTTGTGGCTTCTCTTCTTTGGGGGCTTGAGTTTGATGGGTTGCTTTCTTTTTGGCCATTCTTTTGGGTGGTGGTGAAGGGATTTGAGATTTCAAGACTAGGGTTTTGCTGGGGTTTTCAATTTTATGGCGGAGAAATGAGGTTAGGAGATAAAAGAATTGTGGAGATATGAAGAGACAGGCAAAGGGATTTCGTTTCCATGAGGAAAATTTCGGAGGGCTGAAGAGAATTTAAATTGTGGCCCCAAACGTCAAGGATAATTAGAAAAAAATAAATAAAAAGTCTGGAGAATTGGGCCTTTTTAGTGGAGAACGATTCTTTTACTGAACTACTAAAATCTCGTTTAGAAACGATTTTATTTTTTATTTTTTGTTTAATTTTTACAAAATATCAGAATATGTGTTAATAAAAAAATAAAAAATAAAAATAAAAAAATTAACAGCGTCAGAACTAAAAGAGTAAATTCTCAATTCTTATCTGAATCATATCCCCTCCTCTCTTTATGCATGCCGACAAATGGGTGTTTGATTTTGTTGTTCAGAGTTGTTGTTGTTAAAAATAAAAAAGAGCACAAAATCGTATTCCGTTAAATTTTTTGCTTTATTGTTGTTGCTGATATATCTGTCAAACAACTGTTGATTAAAAAAATAAGATAAAATTATTTTTATTTTTATCAGTAATTAATAAATAATAAAATTATAAATTTGCCCTTAATTAAAAGAAACGACACCATGGCAAAGGTGGCGGTGCAATGGACGAGGAGGTGCTATAGTAGGACAGCAAGTATTTTCAGGTATAAAGAGAATAATTTTTGGCCAATGGAAATGGGTATTGCACGAACTCTCCCTGTCGACAATGAAGCTATTTTTCCTGTCCAAAAAAACAACAACGAAGTTTTTTTCTTTTTTTTTTTTTAACTTTCTCTTTATAAAATGAAGAGTAAATTAACATTCATTTATTCATAAATTTTAAAAAAAATTAGATAGTTTTGCACCAATAGATTTCTAATTAAAGTAATATTATTTACAGAGATATAGTCTTTTCTTTTTTTTTTCCTTATATTTTTATAGTGTATAGAGGTTATTACACTGTAAAAATAATAATATATTTTAGCACAATTTTTTGTGTAGTAAAAATAATATTTTTAAAAAATAATAATATTTATTATAAATTATAATTAATCTTTAATTCACATATTCAATAAATTTTTATTTATAAATATATAAGACACATGTTTATTAAGATCAATTTTTATTAATTAATGGTTAAAAAATTATTTATTATAATAAAATTAAAATAAAATATCTAAAATGGTCACTTTGTTGTGTAATTAACAACAAATATAATTAATATAACTAAATACTGTAATTTTATTATATTTATTAATAATAATAATTAATAACAACAAAATCAAGTGTCCCTAACGCTTTTTAATGATAACAAAATGTGAGGGTTAGAATTTATGATCTCATGATGATGAATTTTTTATTCTTAAAAAAAGATAATGAATTTTTTAATTATTAGATTATACGGATCGCTTGTTTATTAGAAAACGAAACAGTTTACTGGGAAGCCAAAAAGATGGAAACTTTTGCTTATTCTTGGCTCTTGATCAGTCGCAAAATTTATGGTATTGAATGCGTAAAGAGGATTTTGGATTTTTGGACAGTCATGTTGATTCATTGATTTTTCTTGATTATTGGTTATAAAAATGTGGGTCGGTAGAAATTTATTTTGACATATATTTTTTTTAGTGAGTATAATTTATTTATAATTTTATATTATATAATAAATAACATTAATTTAAAATAAAAAATTAAATTTTATAATATTAAATTATAAATAAATTTTATTTACTAAAAAATAAAATACAATTAACAAGTGCTTATAAATAAGCACTCTTTATGCGAGCCCCACAAGTGGGGGGTTGCGGGTATAGAATATTGGAATCAATTTAGGGTGTGTTTGTTTCCTATAAAATATTTTATAGGAAAAAATTTTACAAATTTTTTGGCGTTTGTTTTATGAAAAATATTTTATATAGGTAAAATTTGGGGAAAATTTTTAGATTTTCAGGTAAAATAACTTATCTTTCTATAGAGCTAAAGTTATTTTTAAGAAAAATACAAACTGTAACTATAAGTAAGTGATAAAGAAAAATCATTATTTTCATTACAAATATTTTTTCCTGCAAATATTTTATAAATGTAAGTTATTTTACAACAAACAAACGGATACTTAGTTGACTTACTTTATTTTTATTTATTTGAAAATTGGTGGAAAAAAAAAAAACGAATTGTCTATGAAATGTAAAAGAGCACCGTTTGTGCATCGGATGGGTCAACCGGACAGCAGTCGGACAAATTTATCCGGATGCCCCTACAACATACAACTAGTTATTTTTTAAATGTAATTGTATTGATTTTTTAAAAAATATATTATTTAAAAAATTATAATTTTAAAATTTAAAATTAAATAAGCATTACTCAATAATTTAAAATGTAGATATTACATAGTATACGTTAAAATAAAAAAAATTTGTTTCTCTTTAAAAAAATTTTTTCTTAAAAAAAATAAAACCTGTTGCATTTTGTAATAAGATTCCGATCTAAATTTCTAGTGCACAATCTTTTTTTTTTTTTTATCTAGACCGCTCAGTATCCAATCTATTGGGCTGACTAATCTGAACCGACCTAAATAAGACCCCGAAGGGCGATAAAAATCTCTCAGTAGGTATTTAACGTGACTGCATTCTCAAAACTCGAAATCGAAACCTCTAATTAAATAAATTTAAATCCTTGCCATTTAAATAAATACCAATGGTACGCCACGAAGTATTAGACCCAACAAATTTATCTCATGGCAATAAACGACTTTTTTGGTCCGAGGCCTAATAAACGAGCTTTTTTTTGGGTCCAAAAACACAGATAGATATTATAGTCCTTTTGGTTCCACAGGAGGCTATAGGAGAAATTGAGAAATACCGGATCCATTAGGACCTAGAATTATGCGCATTTGGATGCTAATGCTTGTTGGGCCAGGCTAAGAGAAGTTCTCGTTATAAGTGGGCTGGACTTGGGTTTTGGACACAACATTTAGCCTTTTAGCACCCACTTAAAGTCAGCTTAGCACCAATTTTTGACCGAAACTTATCACCAATTTGCAATTGTGTGAATTAAATATTCAATATTTTAAGTGAAAGACGAATGGCGTATTAATAACTTACGAATTTGCCCAAAAAAAAAAAAAAGGATTCCTGATTATAAAAAAATATTTAGTAGTTGAGTTCATGTCTAGTAGAATTGTATTTTACTGAGTTGAGGAAAATAATTAGAGTAAGATTATATAAATATATTTAATAAAATATTTAAAAGATACATAATTAATTTAATGATATTTAATATTTTATTTATTTTTAAATTTAATATATTTTTTATAATCTATTAATTTAAATGACTGTATTTACTATGTACTCAGATTGTATTGTTATACTATATTTTTACAAACGACTATGAAACAGCTGACACCGCAAACAAGGGATTCAATTCAAAAAGTAGAGAACGAACGCAGATTGGAAATGGACATTTGCAACACTTGGCACTGTGCTTCTGACGCAAACCACCTTGGTAACTTGTGCGTTTACAAGTCTTCTTCTCCTACAGAAAATAGGAGGTTCCATCTCCCAATCATTCATATTCAGAGTCTTGTTTAAAATAATTCATTATATAAATTAACACTAAGTAATAATAAAATAAATATACTGTTTATTAAATTATATCTAATAAATTATCTGTATATTTTTTAAAAATTATAATATTTCAACGATACATATTACTTTAATCATATTTAAACAATCTCATTTTAATCCTATTTAAATAATTTTATTAAGTATTTTTTCATTCTAAAATAGTCTTCTAATACACCATTTTTGTACTAAGAACTTATGTACAAAATGAAAAATTAAATTATCATAGTCTCTCATTGATTCAATCTAGGAAATCTCAAAATGATATGATCCATGATCTCCGGGATTCTTTGGCTGTAAGCACGATGTCATGGTAAACTTAAAGTAAACGCAGCTCTAAAATTTGTTTTTTAAAAAGAGTTTTGATATTGGTCTTTTTCATGTGTGCACCAATTAATTGGGGCTTTCCAGTGCTGAAGGACAAATAGGTTGTTTATGCCAAGACAAGAAACTTCCGGTGGCAACACAAAATTTGTAGACTGTCCCAAGTTGGCAATGGCAATTTTTCATGAACAGTGTAAAAATCCTGGTGAGTCATTGATTGCTTGCAATGGATAACACTCCCACAATCTGCAAAAATATTTGGATGTACAAAACCTCACTCTTATTATTCACCAAAAAAAATTATTTTCGTAATGAGTAATATTTTCGGTACACAAAAATTCACCTTTCTATCATAGATCAGTGTGCATGGATAAAAATATGGTAAACCGTCCACAAATTGTGGGTTGTGGGACCTGTCCAAATGTGTTAATGCACCGTGTCCCGTATGCTTTGGATTTCTGGATGAGAAGTAACCATAATGTGTTAACAACGGACGGGGTTGGGAGAATGCAGATGCGACTCAGTTATTCTGTGTGTATATTACTTGTAAATCTATTGATATTAATTTTAATTATAAGTTGTATAAATTTTTAAAATTTTTTTATAATTTATTATATATAATACTGCTAAAATTTACATACAACAAAATTATAAAACAATTATGCGAAAAAAAAAAGTAATTACGCTCTCCTCTTATCTCCTAATTATCGTGTCCATATAATAATACTCAACAAAGCAATCAAGCAATCAAGGACTCAAGCTCTCCAAATTTTCATGTTTTTGACGAGACAGCCTTGAGCTTGTTCACATATATATACTCATACACCAGGCTCGACCAAGGCCTAATATGAGCAAACTTATTTTTGACCTATACCCTGCTCGATTTTATGTTCAGGGCTTACTCTCTTTTCATGAGCAAAGGCCAAATGCAGATTGAGTTGACTTATAAAAATCATAAAAATATCAAGCATTGAGTTGAACCTACAAAAAATTTATAAATATCAAGTCTAATTCATGAAATAAATGACACATATGACCCACTGGGCCACAAAAATACTCGTCCAAACCCAACAATTTTGTGAGAGGGGGTAAGATTGAGATAACAGACTTATAATCCCACTAAAAGACCAAGTTGTGAAATACCTTTTTGACATATAATCATGAGCACTTAATAAATATATAGTGATTTGAATCTTTAAATTGTGAAAGATAAATTAGATTTAAATAAAAAAGAGTTAATATACAAAAGTATCACTAATTTAACTTAAAATAAAAAATTTAGTATTAACTTTAGAAGTAACAAATCTACTACTAATTTTACTTAAAATAATAAATCTAGTACGCTGTGAAATTTTTTAAATATAATTTATCTATTTTGATGATATAGAACTAACTTATATAATTATTATATTATTGAAACATATATATTTCTATAAATCTTCCATCGAAACTGACAGATTTTATTTATATAAAATCATTACATACTAGATTTGTTACTTTAAATAAAATTTGTGTTAGATTTGTTACTTTTTAAAGTTGGTGATAGATTTGTTATTTTAAGTAATGTTGGTGATATTTTTGTATATTAACTCAATAAAAAAAGATAAACTGTTAAATATTATTGAATTAATTATGTGACTCTAATGTGAATGTGAATGTATTCACATAATCTTGCTCAACAAAATTAAGGTATATGATATGTGCTTTTGGTTCTGACCTTATCGGGTATCTCAACATAACTCAGTTGGTGTCATGTGTCCGGTGGACTTTTGGTTTATAGTGGTTAGGCTGATGTATTGCAACATATACAGCTAAGATGGAACAAAAGAAATTGGAGTAAATGTTTGTTTAATTGTAATAAGATCCCTTGAAATAAAAATTGCAGACAAGAGAGAAGCAAAACTGATATATAAAATTTGCCCTGAGAGCTGTGCATTTTGGTCCTGCTTGCACTTATCCACAGACCAGGAGACACCCCACCTCATATGAAACCATTTGACCTAAATAACAATACATCCATACACTGAATCCAGTGGTAATGGAGATATAAAAATAAATAAGACTCTCTTAAACTAATCACCGCAACAACATGGAACTTTCTTTTATTGTTGGTGTAATAGTGTCTTGCTAACTATTGGAACAACAATGTTACATAATTTAGCTTTGAGGTTTTGGTGAGGTGCTTATGGTCGGTGGCTCCAAATTTATTTGGCCAATGCATATGTTTGTCCTTGATGCAAAGGCTTCCAAACTCTGCACATGGGACCAAAAATCATTGGTCCAAGTGGAAGCAAATCATCAGTCATGCATAGGTAATACATTTTGAGGTGCATAAACTACTTTTTTTTTTTTTTTTTGCGAAAAATCAAATAATTCACACATTTGTCCTTCCTAAATCTTATAATGTAGGAGTCTCGTAGTTCTTTAATTCTAATTAACTAGAGGAATAATATAATAGCTGGTGTTTGATAAGGAGAACATGGTCTATTTAGGACTACACCTAAAGTCCTTCCAATTTTAATTCATTATTGCTTTCAATTTTTTCGCAAGTCAATCTCTGAGTAGATATCTTAGTAACTAAATATCTAAATTCAGATCCAAGGGAAACTTTATGGAATGGAAGAAGATTACTATTGTTTTTTAGATAATAATCCAATCTCTCTCTTAATGGGAAAAGAAATTATAAACTGATTATTAGATGCTTGGAGGAAAACGACGTGTAGTTGGCAAACACCAGAAATTTGGCTCCTACATGGATGCTCCCTGACTTGTTTAATGGAGTGCACGTTTATTATTCATAGAATCATAGTAAATTGTCCACTTTAAATTGGAAAATTATGTTAAGGTTAAAGGGTAAATTCTTGTCAATATATCTTCTACTCCAATCACAAGATTTCATTAATATCAATCACATAAGTTTGTTTAGATAACCACTGACATTTTTGACCGGGGAAAGAGGCCAGTGAAAAGGTGGGGGTTCGAATACTGATATCAATAATGTTGAATTGAAGGAAAACACTCTTGAAAATGTCAATCCTACCTCCCTCGTCTCCCTCTCTTTGGGTATAAGGGCTCTAGATAGATTAAAAAAAAAAAAATCATTAATGCAATTTTATTTTTAGTTCTTTGGTACATTGCATTAATGATTTAGTTGCTCTATCATAAGACCATTTGATTAATGGAAGATCACAGATGTGGATATAAATAAAGCAGGGATTTCTTGCATTACTGTTAATCGGCAGTGGCAGTGTTGAATTGAAGGAGAACACTTCTGAAAATTAGAAGAATTTGGGGAGATGGAGAGCCCCAAACAGAATTAAAGTTCTATAAGTTTTCCATCACATTTTGCCTTGCTACCATAAGTTACAGTTCCACTGTAGCCAATAATTCAAAACAAAAGTCTTAAGGACCGTCACTGTCAAACTATTTAAAACCACGGGCACAACATCACTGAAGAAGAAGAAAGATGAAATATTGAGATGATCATGGTGAAAAATGTGCTGTGACACATGAAACAAGTGAAAGGAATTTATTCACATATTTCATCATTGCTCTCACATTAGATACAATGCAAGGTTTTGATAAAACCCCTCAAGATAAGTTGCCAATGATGCTCTAGGCCAAATAATTTGCACCTCATTGCATTGGAAAAGGAATTGACCCTCCAGCAGCCAAAACCTGTCTCTCAAGCTGCAACAATCGAAAGCAACATTATAGATTACAATTGTAAAAGTGGGGGAAAGAAAATTCCAATATTGCAACATAGTGCAACTTCTGGACAGTTATTTTTTCACTCCTGATGTTCTCTTACCTTGAAGAGAGTTTCAAGCTTAGTTTTCACTAGGGAATACTCATGCCTCAATTGCTGCAGACATTTTTGGCACCTACAAAAGGCCAGTTTGCCATCAGAACATTAAACTGACTTCAATGATTAGCTTAATAATTTTTATGATCATGAGTTGTGAGGAACATTACCCTTCAACATTTTGCTCATCACAGCAGTTGCGAAATGCAATGCAGACTTTCTGAACTCTCTGAGCCCCAATGCTGTCATTTTTAAGGCCCTTTTAGATGAGAAACAATTGATGGAGGAAACATTAACCAGAACCAAATTTGCCTATGATAAGAAATTTATACAAACTTGAAACTGATGTTCCAGATTATCTTGAAAAATCAGGCTTTCACATCTGAGTTCAAGCCCATCTTAACAAGGCGGACGGATGAATGAGTTCTGAATCATGAATTTTAATCCTGTCAACAAGGAAAATGCAGACAAGATGAGTAAATACCTTGAGCTGCTACCCTTTATCTGGTGAACATGGGCATCCACCTTTTTGAAGTCTATGTTTTGCTGGTCTCTGTAGCAATAGAAAAAATGATGATCCAACTTTACTAGGACGCTGAAATTTACAGAAAACTCCAAAAAGAAGTGTCAAAATATATGTGCTACTTACAAAGCATTGGCCAGTTCATTGAGAAGCCTCTCAGCATCTTCAAAGAAAAGGGATACCACTTCAACCACAAAATCTGGGTTGCTCTCATCTTGCAGTTGCTGAAGTTGGTTGAACTGATCATCCAAAAATCCCTTCCCACACACAAAAAACTCATTGTCAATAAACCAGATAGATGATAAAAAAACACATGGTAGATACACAAAGGAAACAAGACCAAGCAAAACCATGAGCTTCTGCTTCTACACCAAAAAACTGACCTCATGAAAGAGTGAGGCAGTGTATTCAACTAACTGCCTTTTCAACTCAACCACACCATCCATTGTAGCTTTTCTTTGCCTCTCTTTGGTCACTTGCAGGTCTTATATGTAGAAATACTTCTTTGAAAAAGTGCAAGACCAAGAAAAGGATTTGATGACTTTTCTTATTATATGGTGTTCTTGCCTAAAGATTCTTGCCTTTATGTTGGACTTTCTGAACATAATTAATAGAGAATGTGAAGTCACTCTTTGTGGTCTTTATTTTCTCTCCTCTGGGTTAGTGCTTCTTTCCATTTTCATGCCTTCTCACTCCTACACATCATCCATGATCAAGTGGAAACTCTAAGCATTATTTATAGACAGAAAAAAGTAGGGATTTCAAATTTTTTTGTTTGAATATTTGCCTAATTTAAAACAAATTCTAAAATTTTTAAAATTATAGTGACATTTTTTTGTAAAAAAAAGCCCATCTTATTATTTTTTTTGTTTTTTTTGACCAAGACTTATTATTTTTTTGTTATAAAAATATCACTATAATTTTAAAAAATAAAACATTTGTTTCAATTCACCACAAAAATTCAGGATCCGTACCCAAGTACTTTGTAGACTCACAAGATCCAAAACTCTATGCCATGTATGCACCATTCACTTTCCATCCTGTTTCCACCTGTTTCCATCAGTAATTCTCCCCCCCCCCCCCCCCCCCTCTCCCCCTACAGACAATATTTTTTCTTAGGAAAACTCACATTCAAATAGTAAGGAAATGGAGAAGATGGATATTTTACATATAATAATTTGTAATGTTGAAGTTAATCCACACAGGTTCCAAGCTGAATGTGTGATGTGATAAGATGAAAGTGATTTGAGATCATGTTACATCTATGTGCTTAAAATTTTATTTTGGTAACATTTGTCTCTTCTGACAGAAACATAGTTGAAGAATTGATAAAAGACAAAAGGAGTGAAAATTCACAATATCTTTCTTCAAAGATCAAGTTGGGATTAATCAAAAGAGATTGGAAGAGCTGTAGTAATTCATCCAAAGCCCATAGGAAAAAACTTTTTGACTTCAGTAATTTTAAATATTAACCAAGTGATATAAACAATAAACAATTTAATTAATAAATAAAAATAAAATATTACATAAATAAAATTATATTACTAGTTACATAATCTTATTCAAGCGCATGTTTAAGCGCATGTTTACTCCTGTGTTAGCTCACCTACTCCCTCATTTCCATGTCTCCTTACTTCTTATCCTTTCACATTTCACTCCCATAATTCAAGATTCTTATCCAATTACTATGCTTTTTTTGTTTGCTTGTTGCTGTCTAGGTGCTGCTCTATGATTGGTCAAGGGTATGTCCTAAAAAAATACCTGATTTTTCCTGCAGCATTTTTTTTTTCTCTTCAAGCATGGTGCAAGGGCATTGCCCGCTTCGGTTAGGATGTGAAGTTGAGATGTTTCATTTTATACGGCTTGTAATCGTCGTATGTGTTTTTTTTTTTTAATTTTTGACATCTTTTAGAGAGTTTTCACCTCTCTTCACTAGGCGCAACGAGTTTTTCTTTATAATTCAACCCAAGTTAGACTCTTTTTTTTTTTTTTTTTTGATCAAAACCCAAGTTAGACTCGAATGTCATATTACGACGTTTCACTTTTTTTTACTCGGGGAAATGTACTAAAAAAATTTTAAGAAAATTTGGTAATAATATTTAAATAATAATAAAATATTAATAAAATAATAAAAATATTAAAAAAATTAAAAATTAAAAAATAAAAAATAAATTATTAAATATTATTAAATAAATTTTATCACTATTTAATTATTATTTGAAATTAAGGTAAAATTTGTTTTTAACCTGTTGGAATCACATTGAGAGTGGAATCTTTTGGATAACACGTGTCAAATCTTGAGAGCCTCAAGTGGGGGCAGAGCATATCTTTCATTGATTGCAATAATACTGCAATCAAAACAAGTGTCATACGCTCAAAGGCCACCGTAGGCCACCATGCATGGGACATCTACAGAAGGCAGCAGAGAAATTAATTTGTTAGAACTAACGTTGTTTTTAGGCCGTGAAGAGTGAGCTTATATCAATATTATTTCATTATGACTCGCAAGATAAAGAGGTGGATTAAGGGATAATGATAGTTTAATAATAATTTAATTTGTAGTCATTTATAATGACTTCGGCTTGAATTTCTTTTGCTTTCATCCGTTCGAACAAATGAAGTTATGTTAAGGTGTAATTGTAAATTTACGACTTGTTAATACTGTAGTCGAATGTAAAGCTGATTTGTTAAATTTAATAGTATTCAAGTAGTAGACCTATTCTTTAGAATTAGTTGAATGAAAATTATTTTAATTTTAATTTATAAATATGATAATTATTATATTCACGATAAACTTTTTTATTATCAAAAAAAAAAATAAAATATATATATATATATATATATCTAGAAATACAAGATTAAGGCCCTACAGGGTTGAAGCCCATCAATTGGAACACCATTTTTTGGTCCGTACATTCTCAATCGAGCCATTAGATTGTGTCATTAGTATCTGATGTGAATGAACCCGATGGTTGACAAAGTTCTAACGCAGTGATCCGTATCCAAAATATATGAAAATCTCATACAATGAGGTTCAAATTTCAATTATGATCCTGGCGTGGATTGCAGGTCTTTTCTCTTTACCCCACTGAAAATGATTTGTGCTTGTTCTTGAATCCAAAACCTTGGACATCAGAGGACCCCCATACATTGGCTCATATGAGTGCTTTGTTGGTCGATAAATTCGAATCTCCATTTCTACTTGGTTAATTGATTTAGGGGCAGTGTTGGAACATAATTAAAATCACAGTGGTAAAATTAAAGGTACTTGATCAGGGTGGCCCGGTGACATTACCAATCTAATGCCTCAAAGTTTTCTATCATTATCAAGAAGAATTTTACTACATAACTTAATTTTAATTACATAATTTATCTAACGATATCTAATAATTTTTTTATGTTATCTTTTTTATTTCTTTTAAAAATAATTTCAATCATCCAACGATATATATCACTTTAATTATACTTGAAAATCTCGCTAAGTACTTTCCCATCTAGAAATAAGCACCAAGAAGAGTTAGAAAAGTAAAAAAATTGAATTGGATTAGCTAATTATGAGTACAGTTTCATTACGTAATTTAATTTTAAATAGTAATAAAATAATCATATAATTCATTTAACGATACCCAACAGTTTATCTGTTTTTTTATCTAATAATTCATATCACTCCATTACTATTTACATATTATTACTTAATATTTCGCTAAGAGTTCAAGCAGCTCATGTGAGCTCCTGGAAAACGGAAAATTTTAAGCATGTCAAAAGGGAATTGTACAGTTTTTACTGGTAAGTAATATGGGTATGTATGAAGTGTCTAATGGGGATGTATGCAGTGTCTAAGTGACAAATTTTAGGAGTTTTGAGCAGTCAGGGGACCGCTCTTTTGTGGATGCCTTAGCTTCTTGATTTGATAGGCATCCAAGTGGGGGCCATGCCTTGAAGCAGATTTCTTGCCATTAATAGCAGCTGCCATTGCAGGCCACTAGATTACAAGGACGTGGGATGTTTTGAGGGGTATCCAAAGTATGTGACTTGAATGAATGTTCTCACCTGCACATCACAATTTGTCATCTTTCGCCTGTAACACCAACCACCCTCTCTCTCTTTTTCTCCTTGCCATCAAGCACACATTTTGCGAAATGCAATTGCTAAGCACTGATTTTCACTTTAGTTCAGCCTTCCTCTTAAAACAAGCATTAATTAAGAGAGATGACTACATTACGAGCAGTCATTGTCGAGAAATAACGTTATAGTTTCACAAAGAATCAAGGAGAGTGGAGATATGAACATAGCATCCTGTTAATTGCAGACCTTTCGATGTATAATAATTGTCTTTAAAGAAAACTTACTTTCGGGCCAGTCCCAAATTTGTGGCTGTTGACAGTGTTGAGGAATACAGTACGCAGCTTACTTACTTTTTCTTTTTCTTTTTTCCTTTGTTCTTTTGATAATGACAAACTTCACAAAAATTTCTGTAAAGAGTAAATTTCGAGCCTAAAACAATTAAACTCGAAAATACAAAAATAAATTACAAATAAAAATTGTAAAGTAAAAGAAAATTTACGTGGGGTCGATCTCCGTAGATCCTCCGATTAGTGTTCCTTTTTTTGACTCCGTCAAGGGTTGCACGAGGTTGATCTGGACAGAAATAATTTCCACCGCTTTTTCTTGAACTGGATAGACTGAAACTATGTCTGATTTGGATGTTTTGACTACGTTTAGGAACCGTAGAGACTCGATCTGAGCTGATCTGACTTAATTTCACCGAGGGTCGAATAGACTTGTTCTCGGATGAGTTGCCTGAATTTTGCTGAGGGCCGTATGAGGCTTAATCTCAGCCGGATTTGTAATATTTCGATTTTTTTTTTTTTTTTTTTTTTTTTTTACTATCTCTCTCTTTTTTTTTCCTTTTTTTTTTCTTTTCTTTTTTTTTTTTTATTTTCCTTGCGCTGCGCTGCTCTTCCTTTTTTTTTTTTTTTCTTTTGCTGCTTCTGCGCGTCGCTCTTCTTTTTTTCTTCTTCAATTGATTTGGGGGGAGGCCATTTATAGGCCTCCCCCACCTACCTGCCACCAACCAATTGGTTGGTGGCTTTTAAAGGTTGGCTGCCAACCTTGACTTCAAGGTTGGCGGCCAACCACTTTTTTTTTTTTTTTTTTTTTTTTTTTTTTTTTTTTAAAAGTTATTTGTTTACAAATGCCCCCACTTCAAGGGTCGGTAAGAAAGATTTTTACAGAGATAATTCGAACCGAGTCTTGAAGTCCAGTTTGAAATTTGGAAAGTCCTGATGAACATTGAATCTTGGAGTCTTCTATCTTTGACCATCTCCGCTGTTGTTGGATTGCAATAGGAAACCGATATGATCTTGAAGAGGTTAGCAGCCCAGCCAATATAGAAATTGAAGTCTTGGCTCCAGGTGCGTTTGAGCTTCCATGGCTGGCAAAGGCTGGCAAAGGTTCTTTGAAGTTCCAAAGCTCTGGTGAGGATGATCCAGTAGGCAAAGAACTTGAACCTCCCCAAGAGGAAGGCCCAGGACCTTGGAACTTCAAGACCGGCTCACAGAGAGACTGACTGTAGTGATGATTTCCAAGTCTGCTTCGACGTAAGGAGAGTAGTTGGAACTTCCCTGTACGTCGCTGCATCCAAAGAAAGATTAGGATAATTGCAGCTTCTCATCCCTCTGTGGTAGATGTGAACTAAGGAGAGTAGTTGGAACTCCATGACACCGATGGCGTTGGAGACTGAGTTTCGAGGGCTTTTAGGGATCCCTCGAAGAAGACTACTCCTTCTTTTCTTAGCTCGTGCGCCTCCAACTTCTTGATCGAAGAACTTCCTGAGACAAGTGCAGAGACTAGCCATTTTCTTTTGAGAAAGAAGAGCTGAGGGATGAGTATTATAACTCGGGAATGCAAGATATATATACATGCGATAAAGTTTTGTTTTTGTTTTTTTTTTTTTTTTTTTTTTTTGTTTTTTTTTTTTTGTTTTTTTTTGTTTTTTTTTTTGTTTTTTTTTTCTTTTTGAAAAGTCAAAAAAAAGATACGCAGATTCGAGTAGGGCCATCCACGTCCCTTTCCTGCATAAGAGACAAAAGAGGCAGCGGCTGACGCGTGACACGAAAGTCGTTACCGTGTGTGGCAGAAGTCGTTGCCGTGTGCTGCGGAAGTCGTTGCCGCGTGCTGCAGAAGTCGTTGCAGAAGTCGTTGCACCTTATCTTGTCGGCCGTCCTAGCGGGGCCCGAGGTGCAACTCCAAGTCAAGCTCGACCTCGTCTGGTGGGCCGATGATGTTGGCGTCGATGTCGCTTTCCGGCTGGTTGATGCTGCCGGAATATTCTGGAAAGAGAGGCAAAATTTCGCCGGAATGACTCCTGTGTGCTAGAAAAATTCCTCCTAGACTTAAGTATCTAGGAGGGATGAACCCTTGGCTGACTCCGTGAAACCACCAGGACCAGTATGTATGCTCCCATAGGCTACGGCTTTGATGAACGTACCGTGGAGAGACCATTGCAGTGGTAGAACTTGGGCCGGCTTCATTTGAGGGTGAAGCTGTACTGGTGAGATCTACTATAGGAACAACAGGCTGTGCTTTGGAAATACCATCTCTCAGCGCCACTGTTTCCCTATGTCTCCGATTCTGGAACCAAAAATATACATTTTTTCCTTCGACTGCCCCTAGCGGGCGAAGTCGTGAGACAAGTTGGAGAATCTGTGTAGAGTTAGGGACAATACCTCCATCGTTGTAGAAGACTTCCTCCAAAATTTGCAGTTGTGCCATGGTCGGTTGCCACCTTGTGCGAGGTGATCTTTCTTCTCCCTTGTCTTGAGGTTCTGCAACTGGTTCCATCTTTCTTGCGGCAGAGGAGCAAAGGTCTTGTGTGTGGTGAAGATCGGTTGAGACTGATGCTGAGTTTCAGACTCAAACCCTCCGTTGCTTTTATATTTTTGGGCCGTTCACAGTTTATACTCATGCGGGCCAGGAGTTGGATTGGATTTTGAACTTGGGTTTTGGATTGTGTTTGGAACTTGAAATTTTTGGGTTTTGGGTTTTGGATTGGATTTGGGTCGAGTGTTTGGGCTTTGGATTTAGATTTGGGTTTTTGGGTCGAGTGTTTGGGTTTGGACTTTTGGATTTGGGTTGAGTGTTTGGGTTTTGACTCTGAATTGGGCTCAAGTGTTTGGGTTTGGACTTTCGCTTAGTCTTTCAGATCGGGACTTCGCATTTTTTTTTTTTTTTTTTTTGATTTTTTTCTTTTTTTTTTTTTTTGATTTTTTTGATTTTTTTTTGATTTTCTTTTTTCTATATTTTTTTTTTTGATTTTTTTTTTTCAACATATTTACACATAATACTGTTTCAGAAATTTACCATTGATTGGGCCGATTCGGACGCCTTCTTGGTCTGACAGCATGTAAGCGTTGTGAGTGTAGGCCTCCTGCACTAAGTATGGCCCGTCCCATTTGGAAGTAAACTTGTCACCAGGCCGATGCTTCATGTTGATGGGCCGTCGCACTGCAAGAACAAGGTCTCCAACTTGAAAAGATCGAGGACGGACCCTACGGTTGAATGTGTTGGTGAGCCGGGCTTGGTAGCACTCAAGTTGCTGTTGTGCTTCGAGCCTCCTTTCATCGAGAGCTTCTAACTCATCCAGACGTAGGCGAGCATTCTCCTCCTGTGTGAGTCCTTCCAGAACAGCCATGCGCAGGGATGGAATCTGTGTTTCCAACGGCAGTATTGCTTCCACACCGTAGACAAGTGAGTATGGCGTCGCCTGTGTTGGAGTCCGGTAAGTTGTACGATACGCCCATAATGCCTCCGGAATTCTGTCATGCCAATCTCTTTTGGATTTAGAGACTACCTTCCGCAACAGGTTGCATAAGGTCTTGTTGAATGCTTCGGCCAAGCCATTTGCCGGGGCATTGTACATGGATGACTTGTACTGCTTGAACTTAAACTTCTCGCAGAGCTTGTCGATTAAGCTGTTGTAGAACTGCTTACCATTATCAGTGATAATGAATCGAGGGACTCCATAGCGATAGATCAGCTGAGTCCGGATAAAATTGGCAACATGCTCCTTCTTTACCTCTCTAAGTGGAATAGCTTCGGCCCATTTTGAGAAGTAGTCGGTTGCTGCGAGGATGTACAGGTGTCCCAGGGATGACTTTGGCAAGGGCCCCACTAAGTCGAGACCCCAAGCTTCAAAGGGCCAGGATGAGACAGTTGGATGCAGTGGCTCCGGTGGTTGATGTATGTAATTCGCATGAAATTGACAAGCTTGACAGGTTTTAGCAAACTCAATTGAATCACGTACCATAGTTGGCCAGTAGTATCCCATCCTTCTGAGTTGGAAGTGCAACTTAGGCCCTGATTGATGTCCGCCACAAACACCAGAATGTGCTTCAGTGAGAGCCTGTTTTGCCTCTTCATTGGCTAGGCAGCGAAGTAGAACTCCATCAAAAGACCTTCGATACAGAGCATCCTTGAGGTATATGAAGCGGGGAGCTCGTCGTTGAATTTCTGTCTTATGACGACGATCTTCAGGCAGCTTCCCGTGCTGTAGATAGTCAATGATTGGTTGGCGCCAATCTTCGTCCTCCGCGAGACGTACAAATACAGCGTTGGCTGCTGTAGTTTCTTCATCATCCATTTGTGGCACTATCCATTTCTGACATACAGCAACAACTGTAGCCTGGATTTCTGACTTTGCAAGAGAAGTAGCCAGGTTAGCCAACGCGTCTGCCTGAGTGTTTTCTCGTCGAGGCACATGCTCCAAGGTGATGCTTTCAAATTCATCCATTAGCTGTCGAGCACGTTGATGGTAAGGCGCAAGGTCCTCTTTCTTCACGTCATACAATCCTGTAAGTTGGTTGATGACGAGCTGGGAATCTCCATGGACTTCTATAGTTGGAATCTTCATATCGACAGCCATTTGAAGACCAATGATCAAAGCCTGGTATTCAGCAACATTATTTGAACATAACTCACCGAGAATGATAGCATATGGTAGTATTTGTCGTTGAGGAGTGACAAACACTATGCCAGCACCAGCACCATCACGCCTTGCTGCACCATCAAAGAACATCGTCCATGGTGGTAGTGTCTCAATGTAAAAGACCTCTTCATCTGGAAGATCATCTGTGAACTCCCAATCTGACGGAACAGGGTGATCTGCAAGGAAGTCTGCTAGAGCTTGTCCTTTGACTGCTTTTTGAGGCACGTAGACAATGTCGTAGCTTTGTAGAATTACTGCCCACTTGGCAAGTCGTCCTGACAAGATTGGTCTGGATAAGATATATTTGACAGGATCAGCTCTGGCAATGAGACGTACCGTGTGAGCTTGCATGTAGTGTCTCAGCTTATCAATGGCAAAGAACAGTGCTAGACATGTCTTTTCAATGGGCGAATAACTCAGCTCCGGACCATTTAGTGTTCTGCTCAAGTAGTACAGAGCAACTTCCTTTCCCTGCTCATTTTCCTGTGCAAGCAAGGCTCCCAAAGATCTTTCCTGTGCTGCAATGTAGAGAATCAACGACTTTCCTTGAATTGGAGCACCTAGGACCGGTGGATTGGAAAGATACTTCTTTATGCTTTCAAAGGCTTTGCTGCAAGCTTCGTCCCACTCGAAGTTGACATCCTTCTTCATCAACCGATGGAAAGGTTGACATCTCCCAGCTAAATTGGAGATGAAACGGCGAATGTAGGCTAGCTTTCCTTGTAGACTTCGCAGCTCGTGCAGGTTTTTAGGTTCAGGCATCTTTTGAATTGCCTCAACCTTTGACTGATCAACTTCGATTCCACGATGGCGCACCACGAACCCAAGAAACTTTCCTGATGTGACACCGAATGCGCACTTGAGAGGGTTCATTTTGAGCTGATGCCTCCGAAGTCTTTCGAACACTGTCTTGAGATCCTCGAGGTGGTCTTTGCACTTCTTAGTCTTTACAACTAAGTCATCAACATAACATTCTACAATCTTGTGCAGCATGTCATCAAAAATTTTTTGCATAGCACGTTGATAAGTGGCGCCAGCATTTTTCAATCCAAACGGCATAACTTTGTAGCAGTATATACCTTTTGGGGTGCGGAATGCTGTCAACTCCTCGTCTTCTGGTGCCATTCTGATTTGGTTATAGCCTGAAGAACCATCCATGAAAGACAATGCTTCGTGACCCGTTGTTGCATCGACTGTGATCTCCGTTATGGGCAACGGAAAGTCATCTTTCGGGCAGGCCTTGTTAAGATCACGAAAATCAACACATACCCTCAACTGTCCATTCTTCTTTCTTACTGGGACAATGTTGGCAATCCACGTTGGGTAGGTGACCTCTCGGATGAAGCCGGCATTGATCAGCTTGTTCACCTCCTCCTCGATTTGTGGAATGAGTTCCGGGCGGAACCGTCGTTGTGGCTGCTTGACAGAACGGACACCCTTCTTTACTGCTAGACGATGCACCGCAATTTTTGGGTCAAGTCCAGGCATTTCTTTGTAACTCCATGCGAACACGTCCCTGTATTGACTTAATACCTGAACATATTCTTGCTCTTCTTCTGCAGTAAGTAAAGCACTTACAAATGTAGGTCGAGGATCTTCCGGAGAGCCAAGATTGACCTCCTTGAGTTCATCAACAGTTGCTTGGCCACCATCTTCAAGTTCCGGGGGAGCCTCCTTCACTTCACCATCTGATGAGTCGGAATTAGCCTCCTCGCTAATTGTGACATGAAATGCAGAACCTCTAACTTCACCTTCTTTGTTTGACTGGATAAGCCTGTCTTGTTTGGTGGTGGTGCTGATGGGACGTGCATCAGCTGCTCGGCTTCGGCTCTTTAGCGTGATCCGCACAGGTGACTTCTCCTGATAGCCTAAGCCAGGTCGGGACTGTGATAATTGAGAAGCGGGCCATGTGTGGATGGCAGCATACCCATTGTGCTCGGGTTTGAGAAGTCATAGCCTGCCTTGGCTAAGAGCTTGTATGCATTAGGATCAAATCCTTCCTGTGTTCTTCTTTCTGGAAGTGAGCCGCCTTCGACTGCCCCCGTGTGTGGTTTGACGAAGCCTTTTAATGATTTTGAAGACAAAACCCGCTCAATCTTTGGTATCGGCAGAGTGTAAGTCTCCTTCAGGTTGTGCAGCTCCTTTGCTTTGGGTTGGCTATGTCCTTGCTCCTGTTTAGGATCAATACAATAAGAGAAAGGGGGTTGACCTTCTGAGCGTAGTGACTTCGGCACATAGCGTAGGATTGGAGTGGAGCTTGAAGATGCAACATCCTTCGGACGAAGTTCAGCAGGCTGTGGCAGCTTTTCATTTGTTGGAGCCTGGGGTTGGGCATTGGCAGGTTCTTCGACAGCTTTTCCCTTTTTGTGGATGCCCCCAGTCCAAGTAGCTTTTGACGGAATGATCTCTGGATTGTCTGTGTCAGTGTAGAAGACTGCATCCGCCAAATGTGATTCAGCATCATCGAATGGCTTTAAGTCAGCATTGACCTTTTGAACGCCACCATTGTAGTACTTAAAACACTGATGTAAGCTTGAGAGCACAACTCCATTTCCATGAATCCACGGTCGTCCTAGCAACATCTTATATGTGGTACGTGCATCAATCACGTGAAATAGAGTGCTAGAAGTGAGATTACCGATGGTCAGCTCCAAGCGAATCATCCCAATTGCTTTCTGTCCTCCTTGATTGAAGCCATGAATCATCAGGCGGCTGTCTGATAATTCATCAACACCGATGCCGAGCTCCTTTATGGTGGATCTTGGGATAATATTGACTGCTGAACCATCGTCGATCAGAATACGTCGGACCTTCTGTTCTCTCACATAGCCTGATACATACAGCGGCCGATTGTGGGGTTTGGACCCCAACAAGAGATCCTCATCTGAAAATGAGATAGCAGAGTAACATCCGACATGATTTTGGGCCGTCTGTTGCTCCACTGAGTTAGACTCATTTGATGGCTGTGATTCAGCTGAGGTCTGGAGAGTATTGCTGACTTGATTTTGCCACACTTCTGTTGATTGCAAAGCTGTAAACAGCTGAGGGTTAGCGAGAAGGGTTTGGAGAGCTTCATATACCTTCTCCGTTGTCGACTTTTTGTTGTCGAGCGGCTCCTCCTTACGGTGTGTCACTTCTTCTGATGGTTTTGAAGTGATGGTGGTCTGGTTTGCAGAGGTTATGCCTTCCTGGTCCAGAATGATTTTATTCTGGCTTTTGAGCTTCATGATTAGCTCCTTCAGGACGAAACACTTCTCGGTTGGATGACTTACTATCCGGTGATATTTGCAGAATCTCGGATCGCTGACTCGATCCTTTTCATTCGGCCGCTTGCACTCTGGGAGTTCGATCAGCTTTGCCTCCAAGAGTTGTTCAAGAATGTCGGGGACGTCTGAGTCGGGGAATGGATACTGCTTCTGCTCCAGCTCTCGCAATGTCACCTTCCGCCTTTCCTGTTGTTTTGGCTGAGTTATTTGGGTCGGAGGATTTACCTTAGCTCTGGCGCCCACTTTTACTGGTGCGGCTTCAACAGTCATCACTTCCTTTCCTTTTCCGGAGCTGTTGGGTTTCTTAATCTCCCTTCTGCCCCCTTGCTGGTCCAACTGGATGGGAACCGTGCCTCCGGAAGTTTGGATGCTTATCTCCATATCATGTGCGCGGGTCGCCAGTTCTTCGAAGGTTCGGGGTTTGACACCCTGCAGGATGTATAACAGCTCCCAATGCATTCCTTGGATGCACATCTCCACGGCAGAAGTCTCCGTCAGGCGATCTTTGCAGTCCAAGCTAAGGGCACGCCATCTGTTGATGTATTCGACAACGGGCTCTCCTTTCCTTTGTTTGGTGCTGGTAAGCTCCATCATACTTACCGTCCTTCGAGTGCTGAAAAATCTATTGAGGAACTCTCGTTGTAGCTGTTCCCAACTGTCGATCGATTCTGGTTCAAGATTTATGAACCAGGTGAAAGCGGTCTCCCTGAGTGAACGAACAAACTGCTTCACCAAGAGATCTCCGTAAGTCCCTGCGTTGTTGCAGGTTTCAACGAAGTGGGCGATGTGCTGTTTGGGATCGCCTCGTCCGTCGAATTGTTGAAATTTGGGCGGCTGGTAGCCCAAGGGCATGTTGAGACTTTCGATCCGTCTGGTGTACGGTTTGACGTACATCTGTGATCCTTGGAAGGATGCAGCTTGTTGCAGTCGGATCGTATTGGCTATCATTTCCTGCAATTGTTGAACAGATAGCGAAGCTAGGGAATTTGAGGGTGGCAGCTGTGTAGAACTACCTGGTCGCTTTTCTGCAGGGAAGACGTCGGCTGGTGTGGCTTCTGGAGTGAAACCGGGTGGATATGGTTGCTCCTCGCGGATTTCGGGATCAACTTGGATCGGGGCTTTTCCTTTGAGAGCTGCGATCTGTTGATCTTTTTCCTCGACGACTCTGATCAGCTGCAAAATTTTGTTCTCCAATTCTGAAATCCTTTCCTCTGTGCTGGTTGTGTTGGTCATCATGACGGCAACAGATGAGGCTTCGGGAAAGGCTGGGGGAGAAAACTCTTCTGATTCTTCTATGTGGGTTGGATTTTGTTGAGCAGGTTTCGTCGTGTTGCCCCCGATTTCGATCGGGGTGGGTGATCGACTCCTCCATGCGGCAAGAGAGTCAGGGGAGAGATCCTGTTGTGCAAGCTGTGGACTCTCCATTTCGACATTTTGTCGGGTTTGGACGGCAAGAAATTGTGTCCGTCCCCGGGTTTCTGGACCTGCGTACCCAGGTAGGGTAGTTGATGCAGGCAATGGAGCCGTTGCCTTCTTTTTTGTGGCAGCAGTTGTACTCCTTTTCGGTGCCATTTGATGTGTTGAACACCTGTAAATTTTTTTTTTTTTTTTTTTTTTTTTTTTACTTTTTTTTTTTTTTACTTTTTTACTTTTTACTTTTTACTTTTTTACTTTTTTTTTTTTTACTTTTTACTTTTTACTTTTTTACTTTTTTTTTTTTTTTTTTACGGAACAAGAGATGGGAGGTGAAGATGTCCCACCGAGCGTGCCAAAAATTTGTAAAGAGTAAATTTCGAGCCTAAAACAATTAAACTCGAAAATACAAAAATAAATTACAAATAAAAATTGTAAAGTAAAAGAAAATTTACGTGGGGTCGATCTCCGTAGATCCTCCGATTAGTGTTCCTTTTTTTGACTCCGTCAAGGGTTGCACGAGGTTGATCTGGACAGAAATAATTTCCACCGCTTTTTCTTGAACTGGATAGACTGAAACTATGTCTGATTTGGATGTTTTGACTACGTTTAGGAACCGTAGAGACTCGATCTGAGCTGATCTGACTTAATTTCACCGAGGGTCGAATAGACTTGTTCTCGGATGAGTTGCCTGAATTTTGCTGAGGGCCGTATGAGGCTTAATCTCAGCCGGATTTGTAATATTTCGATTTTTTTTTTTTTTTTTTTTTTTTTTTTACTATCTCTCTCTTTTTTTTTCCTTTTTTTTTTCTTTTCTTTTTTTTTTTTTATTTTCCTTGCGCTGCGCTGCTCTTCCTTTTTTTTTTTTTTTCTTTTGCTGCTTCTGCGCGTCGCTCTTCTTTTTTTCTTCTTCAATTGATTTGGGGGGAGGCCATTTATAGGCCTCCCCCACCTACCTGCCACCAACCAATTGGTTGGTGGCTTTTAAAGGTTGGCTGCCAACCTTGACTTCAAGGTTGGCGGCCAACCACTTTTTTTTTTTTTTTTTTTTTTTTTTTTTTTTTTTTAAAGTTATTTGTTTACAATTTCTTCACAAAACTTCACAAAATAACAGTTAATGACTTGAAATTTAAGGTAAATACTAATTGTATATAGGATTAATTTAAAAAAAGAAAACCAAAATTGTCAAAAGTTTATTATCACATCAATAATGATATTAATTCATGAAATTAGACTTTCGTGTGATTTATCACTACTGTTTTTTTTTTACAGGGACGGAACAGCTCTGGATGCAATAACTTGACAATCGTGGTCTTTCCAGACAGCTCAATTGTATTATCTATGTCATTGTTTGCAAAATGTACATGTGAACTAGAAGAGTGGAAGCCTGGCTATTCAGCGAAACTGATGTGTTCTGCTAAGACTGGGCAAGTTTTGGTGTAATATTAAAGCTACCCATTGTGATTTGCAGGTCACAAGGTAGCCTTTTTGTATAAAAAAATGCACGAAATTTTGTGACCTGCAGATCACACAATTCAATTGTATGACAATTCATGAAAATGCTACCCGCAACAGGAAAACCACCAACTGGAGAATGGTTCAAATGAATGTGAATCACTGTGTTCACTAAATAAATGGGTCCTGGTGTAGGGTGGGCTCCTTAAACTAGAGTAAAGGCTCGGAATTCATTGATCCGAAATACGAATAAAGGTATCTAGCAATTGAAAAAAGATCAAAAAAAAAAAAGGAAAGAAAAGAAAAACGAAACCTAAATAATCTGAACCCAATATTTGGACTTAAAGACATAAAATTTAATGAACCCAAATCTATGTACTCAAAGTTTGATGGAACTAATATCTGATGCACCATAACCGAGTAGGGATTTTGTCGTACGTCCCAAATTTACTTTTTATTTAATAAATAAAATAAAAAAATAAAAATAATACCGCACATCCACTAAAGTGTATTGCAATAATTATGATATAAACAACATCTAGCTACACATAAGTTTAACTTCTTCAAATCAATCCTAACAGACATCGAACCTCTCATTATAAGGTCAGAAGTCCAATACTCATACTGGTCCAACCACAAGCTGTCTCAAATTTATTAACCCAGCAGGTAATTGCTAATTAAATTCCAAGGCATGTCCAGCCACGACACTTGATGGACTTGACAGTTCACATCACAATACAACCAGAGCCCAAGCCCCACCCTCGGAAATGTTGTTAATTTTTTATTTTTTTTTCTGAAAAATAATAATAATAATAAAAAAAATCCTAAGACCCGCAGTAGAAATGTAGGATTGGTTAGACCAAAAAAAAAAAACGAAATGTAGAATTGGTCTAAATGGTAAAACCGACAAAATTATTGACATCACCCGCTGAATTAACAAAAATAATAAAAAATAATTATTTCTATTATTCCGTATGGCGGTGGAATTCGAATTTGGCATGGGAGGAGGAATCCTCGAGAACTAATTTCGACTTTTACTATTTTTTTTTTTCGAATTCTTGATTCTTACATACATGTGTGTGTACGTATATATAATTTTAAATCGTTACTTTACGTTGTTTTTCTTCATCAATTGAGTTTATTAATCTGCTTTAAGAATCAATTTGAATGGTTCCTTCCAAAAATAAAAAAAAAGAATCAATATGAATGTGATTTAGATCGTTACTTTACGTTGTTTTTAGACAATCATTTTGACATACATATATTTATGCATGTATGTATATATAATTTTTGACCGTTACTTTACATGTTTTTCTTCATCAATTGAGTTTATTACTGTGCTTTAAGAATCAATTTGAATGGATCTCCTTTTTCTTTTTTTTTAACATTTGATGTGATAGCAGTTAGTTAGTTAATTGTCAGAAAGTGCGAAAAAAACAGTTACTACGGACACCGCGCGAGATGCATTGCACCCAAGGAGCCAAAGGGCTCTCCAAAGCCAACTAGGTGGGCATGTTGGTGCAGGCCGGGGTCGAGCACCCGCCTGCGCAAAGGAGGCGTGGCCTCCTTACCAACCAGGCAAGGCCTGCATGGCATTTTGATTGGTTCCTTAAGAAAAGAAAAAGGAATCAATTTAAAAGTGACTTTGGTTATGTTTATATTTGTCTCCGACAGGTTCTGAATGATAATCGGGGAAGTACGTGGGACATCTTTTCCTCTGCTGCCACTGGTTGGAAATTGGATTATTTGCTATTTGGTTTCTGTTTTGTTCTCTTTCTTGTACTTTGATCTTGTAGTATTTGTTATTAGCATATTGTGTCCTTCTTTTGTTCTGTTTTTTGTGTTCTTGCTCATTACTTTTTCGCAACATTTGTTTACATCCGTACAGAAAGTTTTAATTCCGTGGCCTTTTTGGTTTTTTTTTTTTTTTGTTTTTTATTGATTTTTATTTTCTTTCTTCTTCCTATTAACTCGCGGAAAAATGTTGGAAGACCTTTCGTGTTTACGGTGTAAAAAAATTACTTAAAAGGATAATAGGATAGTGAATTGCAGGTAGAAATTGGAGCTTATGAGTCTAAGAAACCAAAGGCAGAAGTTTAACAAAAGAATAGTAATAGCAATTCCTGAGATGTTAATGGGCCATTTTTGTTGGTTTTTGTTGGAAAGTAGAAGTTCTGTGTTGTTCAAGATCAATTCTTTTGCCCCATCTGCACAAAGTACATGTTCCGCATCGGTGGAGTTTCGCATAGGTCCAAGAGATATTGTGAATAGTTTTTCATTGCTGTAGTATTCCATCCTCTTTTCATTTAGCATTTCATGCTCGAGGAGTATTCTACGGCTTTGAGTTCTTCAAGGTCTTCATAAGAGCGAGGACTAAGGTTGAGTATGGAGCGATTTATTAAACATCTTTTTTTCTCCCATTAGTTGATGCCTTAGGAGTATCAGCATTAAGTTGTTTTTTCATCTGCACTGACCTTTTCTAATTTCTAATGGAAGTTGGTTTGCTGTTCTTTAGTCCTTCCCTTTATAGACTTTTTCTGTGTGCTCGAGAATGCTGTATGCCTAACTTGCTTACAGATTGCTATTGGTTTATGCTAGCTAAATATTGTGACTAGCTTTTTTTGGACCTGTCATATGATAGCTTGCAATTTCCCCTTCTGCCAAGTACCTGGCTTTTTACTTGTCTTCTAATTGTAAGTGAAACTATTGCAATTATTTGAGTACACAGCCCTTCATGATTCTTATGTATAAAATCATCAGTTTTATCTCCTAATGTGCTTCTTAATTTCAGTTGGCGATTTGTGGTTGCCAATCTGTTCTTGTTCTTAGTGCAATATAAGTTTCGGTTTCCCATCAGGTTAGTTTTCTTTATGCTCTTTTCGACCACTTTTTGTTTGAATTATGGTTTCCTTAAGTTTATTTGTTGTGCATGTTTGACAAATAGGCTACTCTACTTCTCAGAACTAGTTTATTACTGAATCGTGCTCAGGGTTCTAAAATCTAAACCATGATCCATCTCTTTCTCTCTCTCTCCCTCCCTCCCTCCCTCCCATGTCATTTTTTGATCGTTCTTTGCTACTTAGCTGTAATAGTACTGACTAGGATTGGTGAGTTGTTGTTATAAACTATGTTAAAAGTAGATAGACTGGTACCATCAAGGGAAATAGGGAATCTATGAAACTTGTGGAATGATCATTTCGTAAAAAAATAGACACATTTGAGCATGGAATATCAGATTTTTAATTCCTGGACTGTGGTTGACCATTATGTGCCTATGAATACATCCATATTATCTTGAAACATTTACATGTTATCTTGGAAGGGGAAGGGTAATGGAAGGACACTCAATATTTGTTTCTGTTGACTTGGTTTATACAACCCCTTAGTTAGTTCTGTGTAACTAGCTTTGTTATTGATATCATTGCAGATTTCATGCAGGGAATCCCGTCTGTGAGCTTGATCAGTGAGTTGGTAGGAATTAGGATAACACAAAGGTAAACCTTCAAAGGTAACACAAAGGAATCAGAATCAGCCTATCTTTCCGTCGATCTTGAGATTGGTTCTCCCTTCATGAGCTTGATCGAATCTTGCTTCATGGGCCAATTTTCAATTGGTCATCCTGGACTATACTTCTCACCTACCCCTGCCACCATAAAAACAAGAACTTCCCACACAGTTAGTGACAAGTTGGAATAGCAGGTTGCAGAGAGATCAGAGTGGTGATTATTCACACCTCCTGTAACGTGTAGAAACCTATACTGGTAAGGTTAAGCTGCTGACTTGGCCCCAAAAATGAGACTAGGAAAGTTGCATCAACAAATTTGATCAATAAAACCATGCTGGAAGTAAACAGGCTTGCTGTCATCAAGAGAATCTATGAAGCTTGTCGAAAAATAATGCATCTGTGCACTGGACGTTGCTTTACGCTGAGCGTCCAGATAATGCGTTTTTAGCCAGTAGTTTGAATTTTTCTATTGTTTGCTGAGAAGAATAAAGAAAAATAATGAGAGGCTCTGTGGCCGTTGCGTTCTGTTTTTGTTTCCTGTTATTAAAGTGGGTGGGGTTATGATTTGTATACAGTTCTTTTTGGCTGATTTGGTTGTGTGCTTGCCTGTAGGGTTTCTCAAGGTCCACATAAAAGCAAGGAAGAAGGCTAAGTAGGTTATTGAATGCCTAATTTTCCCCATGCTGTTGCCCTGAGTGTAGCAGCATGGCATGCACTGATCTTCTAATTTTTGCTGGTAACAGAAACATGGCTTTGTTGTTCTTTTGTCCCTTTCTGGTCAGTTTTTGTGTGCTTGAGAAGGCTTTATGTGTGATTCTCTTTGGGATTGCTAGCTTTATTTCAGTTAAATACAGCAACTAGCTTACTGGGACTGGCCATTTGATGATGGATATATTTCATGACTGGGTTGCACAGTTCATGCAGGGAGGCTTTACAGAGGGCATGTGCATTGTCCATATAGTAATGCATAAGGTTATAATGTTCTGATCATTCGATGAGCTACGTTTTGGGTCGTCATCATGTCATCCTATACGAATGTGGTGTAATCCTCTACATTTACATTTTTTTGTTGCGCTTTCCTTTCGTCGCTATATCTACATTTGAACACCTCCTGCTTAGTTTATCAGCTATGTCGAGTTTATAGTACCTTGCAGTCTGCTTTAGCATCAACCTGCTTTTGTCCTTGTCTTCTGATTATAATCTTGTGTTTGACTAAACCAATTCTTCATGATTCATAGACGTCATTTTGTATGGTATATCTTTATTTGCTTCCTGATTTCAGTTGGTGATTTGTGGCTGCAAATTCTTGTTTTTAGTGCAATAAATTTTTTAGTTTCCTATGATCTTTGGTTTTCTTCATGGTTTTTCTGTTGACCTTTGCTTTTGGATTATGGGTTTCTTTTGTTTCTTTTTTTTTTTTTTGTGCTTGTATGCAATTTCTGCTAAGTAGATGCTTTATTTAGGACGATGGAGTTACACTTAATGATTAAACCCAAGGCCCAACTCCCCCCTTTCTATTCTCTTTATCACACTTGATTGTCCTCCATTATGGAAGGCAAATGTAAGGAGACTGGCCAGGATTGTTGAGTTTAAGATTCATTCTCTCTTCCTGAGCTTCATTGAATCTCGTTCCATGGGTCTATTCTCAATTGGGCATCCTGGACAATGCTTCTTACCCACCCTTGCTAGCATGAAAAAAGAGCTTTCCACACAGCGAGTAATGATTGTTCACACACACTGTAACCTATCGAATCTATACTAGTAAGGTTAAGCTGCTGACTTGGGCCCAACAATAGGACTAGAAAATTTGCGTGCTTTGATTGTGATCAATAAAAAATGCTGTAAGTAAATAGGCTTGCTGTCGTCAAGAAAATTTATGGAACTTGTTGAAAAATAATGCATTTGTGTGCTTTCTAGAATTTTGCTTGGAATAGGAATGGTCATTACATGCCTATGACTATTGATATAACAAAATGAAGATCAGGGGAAAAAACTGTGTAACTTTTGGTTTTATTAGCGTGGATGAATTCTATGGCCTTTCAAATATGGGTAGCTTCTTGTTATTGTTCTCATTGAAAGTTTATACAGCCTGGGAATTATTTCTACGGATTTTGATCTCTGACTTACTTAGAATTTGGATAACGAAGGTAAATCTTCAAAAGTTTGTCCAATTTAATGTTGAAAAGATTAAGAAGCATTCCTTTTTCAGTTTGAAATACAGCATGGATGGCTCAATATAACTTTGCTTCCTATAAGGTGCAGGATGGTCAACGTAAGCATGCTTTGATTGCTCATAACGTTTGCTTTTTTTTTACATATTTTTTATTTTTTTAATTGATGATCAGTGGGTTCATAACTTTGAGGCATCCCTATGCTATTTAAAATTAACAATTGAAGGTTGCATTATCAAGATGCTTGCAAGGTCAGTTACTAGCCCCCCCAATTTGATATGGTTGGCTCATAAAAAGAAATCTATATAACCTTTATGATTTTAAGAGAGAAAAAGATTGCGACCAAGAGGTAGAAATTGAAGCTTGCAAGGCTAAGAGACGAGGCAAAAATTGTACTAGAAATTAGTTTTATTAGTACCTGAGATTCCATGAGCCTGGTTCTTAGAATAAAATTTGATGCATATATAAGTACATGTACTCAAAACACCCAGCAGTTGGATGCCTCGGCAGACATTGAAATTGGAAGAAGAATCTGCTTTTGGTGTTTTCAAGTATATAAATCTGAAGTCAGTGTAGTATCATAATGATCAAAATGTTAGCTATTACACCTTGTTGATATTAATATGCAAAACTGAGATTCACCATCACCCCATTTACTGTTTTTATGGGAACCTTCCTTGATCAAAGACAATGTGATTCATGGTGGCTGTGTTGACAAGATCAACCACTGTTCTTCTATGAGAAAAGTTTGCATTCTGAGTTAAGGATTCTGGTGGAGTTGTTTTCATGGTTGTTGTATTCCTTCATGTCTCCAGTTAGGATTGTGTCTTGAGGAGTGCTCCAGGGCCTTAAAAAACACATTGGCTGTGATAGTGATGTTTATGCAAATGCCTATTTTCTGCAGTTGATGTTGTGCAACATTATATTTAGTGTAGTTTTGAGCTTTTTATTCTGAGAGTTCGTCTTCACAATCTTTCATATGCATGTAGGGCTCAAACGGAATTTTGATGCCTTTCTACGAGCATGTAGTGGTTAAGGATGTAGAAGTGTGTTGCTAAAAACTTTCAAGCTTCCATTTACTTTCGTCTTCAAGGTACTGGCATGGCATATAATTACTTAATTAGTAAATCTAATCACTGATATACTCCTATTTCAGTATTTGTGCTTGAGAAGTTGTAACAAGTAGTGCAATTGTTAAATATATCTTGTTTACATTCATGAAGAAGTCTCCCTAGCTGTTCGTGTCTTTGAGTTCTTCTCTTTCTTTATACTAACTGTCCTGACAATGTTTTTTTAGCCAGTAAACCTGAATTTTCTATTCCCTCGTGAGTAGAACTATTGGCCATAACCAGAAAATGAGATTCTCTAAAGTCACGTCCTTCTGCTTTTGTTTCCTCTTATTAAAGTTGATCTTTTTTTTGCAAAAAAAAAAAAGAATTGTAAGGGCTAAGGCTAAGGTAGGGACTGATTGCCATCTCATCTGCGCCATCCTTTTATTAGCTAATAGATTCATGGTCTTGTCGCCCTTTATTGCCTTTCTGGTCATTTATCTGTGTGCTTGAGAAGGTTCTATGCCTGATTTGTTTATGGGTGGACATTAGTCTTATATCAGTTAAATATGGTAACTAGTTCCCTCCAGGTCGGACGGTTGTTTGATGATGGATTCGTTTGATTACTTGGTTGCACAGTTCATGCCAGGAATTGATTGTGATGCTCTTTTTGCCAATTTGTTTTGGCTTATGACATGCTATCTACCTTGCAAGCTGTAATGTATAATAACTTGCATTACTTAAGAGGAACTATATCGTGGGCTTCTTTGTCAGGCTAGCCTCTACACACGGGCTCTAATGCTCTGAGCAGTGCATTTGCTGCATATTTGTTGTCTTCCTTCATATTCATTTCATTTGCAGGTCTCGGTTAGTTTATCAGCCGTGTTGAGATAGATAATATTTTTCAACTTTACTCCTGCTGCTGCCTTCTTTTGGGCTTGTCTTCTGATGGTAAGTGGAGCTTTAACGATTTGTTCTATTACATTACTTGCCATGATGCTCTTTTTTTTTTTTTTTTTCATATATATTTTTTATATGCTTCCTGATTTGAGTTGATATTTTTGGCTTCCAAAACATTTTACTCTTGTATCTCGTGCAATAAATGTTTCTTTCCAATAAGCTTTAGTTTTCTTCATGGTCTTCCTTTGGGCTCTTGAAGGCATGTTTGACAATAGGCTACTTCACTATTGGTAATTGGGTGGTTAATATATATACCATGAACTAACACACGAAATTTTCACCATTCTCGTACATCTTACTAATTCTGCTCTTTTGAGGATTAAAAGTTGGACCTCTAAAAATACAAGTCTATTGGGACCTCTAAAAATACAAGTCTAAGTTCTCTAACACTTGAATTTGGGAAAATTGGAAATTGTACCTGAGGTTCTAATTCATAACCGCCACCATCCTCCTTGGCGCCGCCCCAGTTTTGGTGGTTGGACTTTATGCCCGTAGACACAAGGAAAATTGTAGCAGAGAGTGGTAAAATTATGCCTCTCTGTGCATTCTATTAGCAGGCCTAATTGTATGGCCCATTGGTAAGTGCTTGGCCCATTTGTTCCCAAAATGGGTGGGGTTGGTACAAAGTCAGTAACTTGTACTAGAGCGTTTGAGAGGCCCAAAATTTCCTTTAATGCTCAGAGTGATGGTCGTGCCTAGGCCCGCGAAAGCCTATGGGCCATTTATTCAGACCGAATTTAAGTGCCCGTTTGGCTTGGGCTCGGTGTCTACCACCGTTTATGGCAGTCCCCAAAGTGCCGGACGGCCTACAAGTTTTAACGCATTGAGATGGATGGATGATCATAGGGTGATAATAAATTCCTTGTAGAAGGGCAACAATATATCGAGTTGCAGCACTAGCTATGACCACGGGACTGGGATTTCCTACTGTCTTTTTTTCAATTGCTGAGTTATCAATTTTTTTTGATCTGAGATCACTCAGTATCCAAAAAAATAATATAATACTAACAAAATTTTGATTTTAAATTTTACTAGAGTCAGTAAGATGAATATTTGCTTCTCAAATCTAATCAGGACTTCCTTCTATATATGTTAGGGCTTCTTATGAAGACTTTGAAAAGATGAGTTTTTTATTTACCCTTATGAGTTAGATCGACAACAAAGTTTCTCGAAACAAGAAAAAAAAAATTTATACAAATCTATCCAACACTCACAAAGAAAATTTAGTAGAGTTGAACAGAACGCAAAAACCAACTTCTCTGTATGTGACGTTGGAATACGTGGGAATAATTGCAATCTAAGGCGTAAGTCCCTGTCCGACGGCCCTACCATGAAAATTAGTGCAGCCGCCGTGGGGGTATGACTAATTTTTCAGCCCTTCCTCCTAAGCATCAATAATCCAAAAAAGAGCTTTATTATTATAAAGCTTATTATTTCAAGATTGGCCCCTAAATTCTTTCTCCTTTGCTTAGAGTTTAATCAACCATTTTGTCCTTTTACAGAACTTAAACATTGGCATCTCGCTAGCAAGACTCACATGATGTTTCCCATATAATTGTTTCTAAATATATGTTTTTTTAACCCATTCTTAGTTGTGGAAAAAAGACAAATAGTTTACAATTTCTTATCCCTAATTGAAAAGGAAGTTGCAAAAAAGTGTTACTTAGATGCACCTAAAAATTGAAAGTGTTACTTAGACGGTTTGGTTAATCTAAAACAACCAAATCCTCATCTTTCTCAACCCTATACGCTACCCTCTAGCTTGCCTTTCGGGACAAGGGATCGGCTGGTGTTAATATAGGTTGCCAATTTAAACCTAACTCTGTCATTTTCCCATACAGTAATTGAGTATTTCAAAGATGGAGACTTTTTAGGGGAGAAAATGATTATGGATGTTCTAAGAAGCAATCAATTATTAGGTCGTGCATGAGAGTAAAGACTGTTATTACTATCAGATTAGACTTTTCTTATATTAATAGAAAATGCTAGATAGCGTTATATAGACCATGTTAGTTAGCATTGGTTAAAAGATGAGTTCAATCTTTGAAAATGAAATTTAGTAGGTTTAAATATTTATTGTCTCCGTCAACAATATTTTCTTGTTTTAAGTTGCCTATTTACTGTGGCGGAAATATAAATAGTTTTCTAATGAAAAGAATTCTACGTACATTAGAACAATCCTTACAAATATATGTGAAATGTAACAAATTTTACCATGCAGTCACATAATCCAAATGATGCACAGGTTCTCATCCCTTTGGAGATAAAAAAATGCAAGTATAGAGGTTACAAGGGTCAAACATGCAATTAATTATCTAATGAACAATGATTGTATTATAAAATATTTTAAAATTTATAATTATAAAAAAAGTATTAATTTTTTTTTAATTTAACAGTATTAAAAAAATAAATAATTTATTTTCATAATCATAAATTTTAAAATATTTTATAATATAATTTATATGATATATCATTACTCTTATCTAATTTGTAATAATGAGACGAAAAGTAAACAAAAGAGAATTGCAGGGGTAGGATCTCCTACTTGTCAACCTGCAACTAAAGTGATTGACAAGAAGTAGGTGCCTTGAAATTTAAAATTAGGGGATGAAAATAAAAATAAGCAATAAGTTTAATGAATTGTTTAATTTACGAAACATGTCATTGGTGTATAATCATTTACACGTAGAGGTGCCCATAACACGTATCTTATCTTTATTCTTTATCACATATTGATGTACTTTTCATCTAAATGAAAAACAAATTTTATTTCACATAAATTGATTAGAAGGGACTTTTGGAAAGTAATCGTGGAAGAGAGTGGAAAATGACTAGTGGAATATTTTGTTCCTAGCTAAGAATAGCTGAAAATCAAGGATGATCAATTTATCAATTAATTAAATTGGAAGCAATACCAACTTGCTTAAATGTATATGTTACTAATTCATTATTCTTTAGGGAATGCTTTAGCGGTTAAAATGTAAGATTTCTATTTTAGAGGTTTTGAATTCTAATTCTAAAAAGAGAGTCTAAGAGTTTATAAAAATTAAAAGAGTTATTTTTATTATATAACTCACGCCTTAACGAGCATTCTAATAAACTAACCAAAAAAAAATCCCTACAAAGAGATATTGATATATTTAATCGTGTTCTACTTAGGGAAGTGTATTTTAGTGGCTTCATAAAAGGAAAAAGGCCAAAGAAGAAGACATGGCAGACTATTCGGGAGTTATACCTTGGGCGCATTTGAGATTTTATGCTCAGATTTCGTGTTCTGCTTGATACTCGTACGTAGCTGGTTAATTGTTTTATTTAAGAACTGGCTTCGTCACCAACGAGTAGCAGCCAGCAATGTTAAGCGGCAACAATAATTAATTAAAGCGTAAGGACCACAAAGAACAGATACCCAAAAACCAAAGCACCATAAACTTTTAGGAAATTTTGTTAGAAAAAATAAATTTTTTTTGAGAAAAAAAAAAGTTAAATTCAACTATGCTTTAAATTAAACTTTTTTTTACTACAATCATATCGCATTTATTTTTTTTTATATAAATTTTGGTTAATCTTAAACCACATATCTAATGATTTTTTTGTAAAAAAAAATTTAAAATAATCATTTTATTATTTAATTAATATTAATTTAACCAAACATTATACTTATCAATAACAGTAATCAGCAAATAACAATCAACAAATAACAATCAGTAATAACAAAACTAAACACCTCTTAAGAGTTCAGTTAATAGGATAAAACTAACTAAACAGATGATATTGCTGTAATTTCAATTTTTTTTAAGTCTGTTACAAATTAAATTTTAAATTTATTGTATATTAATTTTTAAGAGAATCTATTAGACATTAAATTCAAACATTATACAAATAATGCTTAAGGTTTTCTTGAAAAGGTGGTTGGTATCAATCATCGTACCCTTCTCTGCCGTCTCTACCCTGTTCCAGCAAACATTACTGATCTTTTAATTTAAAGATCTCGCATAACACAAATGGACCATCGGTCGATTTTCAAATCCGAAAAAGATACAGAGCCAACAAACTGGAGCCGACATATGGTAATTGACCCTTTTTTTTGGGGCAACAAGGGGTTTGTTTTCAACTACAAAAAAATAAAAGTATTTTTTTTCTCTATATTTTTATTGTAGAAAAGAAACAATTCATTATAATTTGTCTGTTCCGTGTCTCACTTATTCTATAGCCATGTAATTGGATATTTATATATACACTATAATAATATTTTAAGAGCCAAGTGGGTATTTGGGCGGCATTTTGAACGGTTCTCTACATCGTGGAAATCTACAAGGAACGCCGGTTATTTGCCTTATTCTTCAACATCACATATAGATTACAGGGCAAAAATATTTTCTATGACAAATCCTTAGAAATATATGTGGAATAACTCTCTAATGAAAAGTATTTTCTAGATGCTGTAATTTTCGTGAAAGAAGCAGCAATATTTTCGTACTTATAAGTTGCCCATTTTCTATGACCAAAAAAAGAAATAACTCTCCAATGAAATGTGTTGTATGTACATTGGAACAATCCTTACAAAATACAAACATACGTGAAATGTAACAAATTTTACGATGCAGTCACATAATGAGTAATAATATGTATCGTAAAATATGCATTATGAAACATTTTGATTCTTACTATTATAAAAAGAATCAGCTAATTTTTTTAACACATTTAAATATTCATCACAGTTCATATAGTGCAGATGTTGGCAGCCCTTTGGAGATAAAAATGCAAATAAGTAGCGGTTACAAGGGTCAAACATGCTATTAATTATCAAATTTGTAATAACTGTGATAAAAAGTAAACAAAAGGGAATTGAGGGGGTAGGATCTCCTACTTGTCAACTTGCAACTCAAGTGATTAACAAGGAGAGAAGTAGATACCTAGAAATATGATTCCTTTTACATTGCAATCCAGGCCTATGATTTTAAACTTTAGGGAAAAGTTTAGGACCCCGAAGCTTGTGTCCCGTGGTCCCAAATTGACTATTTATTATTATTATTATTTTGTTTAATGCATATTATATGAGTCTATATTTTATATACTAGGGGAACATCTATTCAGATTTACATTTTAATTTTTTTGAAAAAAAGAAAAAAAGAAAATAACCCCTCAGTCCAACGCGACGTAGACACCTCAAAGTCTGTAGTTCAGATCCTAAACTATATTACCTTCATTATTCACATTTAATTGTTAAGTTCTCACGATAAGGGTTTCATGTTCGTTATTCAAGCTTTCAACCATTTGGACTTAAGCCAATCTTCGTGCAAACTAACATTTCTCTTCGACTTATGCGTCAAGGTGTGAATTAGAGTTGCTAAAATCATATCAGGTAATTTTGCCGAAATCAATCGAGTGATTCAATCATATCTTACAGGATTCTATACCATATACAATTTTACCGAATCCTAACAAAGTAAAGTGACTCAACTACAAAAGCTCCCACCATTACTTACATAATAAGCAATACATTGTAGAATGAGAGTTACGTATAACGGTTTTTGACGGTGCTCAGCAATAACAAGCACCGCAATATTTTTTTGTGCTTTCAACACTCCCTCCCTCTCTTCTACAAATACCTCTGCTCTTATCTCTCTTTGAATACGTGCATGCTCTCACTATAGCTCCATTAATATTTACTACTTTGAATAAACAAGATATGGGAAGAGAGTCACTAGAAGATGGACTACCAACAAGGCCATTGCTTCTTGACACAACTACAGGTGGTGCTGCTAGTGGTGACTGCCACTCGCCGGCCGACGCGTCGCCGATCACTCCCTTCCTAGTCCTCAGCACCTTCGTTGCCGTGTGTGCCTCCTTTTGTTATGGGTGTGCTGTAAGTAACTAACTTGAGTATTATTACTTAATGACATTTATTTCATCATAATTGTGCAAATTCTTTGTCAAACCAATAACGAGGCTTTCCCCAGTCGTTGAAAATGAGAAGTAGAAGATGCATGTTTGAGTTTGCAAGATAATTGAGAGATTCATCAGTGCATAATTTTGGTTTTGCTTCTTTAATTAGAACAATTCAAATCAACCACTTAGCATGGTTGATCACAAGAACGAAACTCTTTGAAAGAAGGTTGGGAGATTTCACTCGAATGTGCATTTAGGATTTTTTTTATTTAACAGATTCATTAGACTGTAAAGTACACAAAAAAAAGTAAATCTCTTTATTATAATAAATTTCACACTCATTCTTTTTAAGATTAGAAATTTTAAGTCTTAATTAGCGAGGGGTTTCTTAAGGGATGCATTCAGCATGTTTCGTCTTATGGGTGCTTGCTAAATTGTTTTTTGTACATAGCAATTAATTCTCACATTTTGTCGAGAATAGTCTTAGCCTCTTAGCCTCTGAGGAAAACGTTAGAAAATTTAATTTTTAGACTTTGTGCATATTTGAAAGCTTTTGTGAGTGTACTGGGTAATTGCCATATACGTAATGAATTTTATGCTTTAATTTCTGTTTCTACAAGAGCTATGCGTTGACATTATCAATCTTTACGAGAAATATGCTACAACGAAATTAAACAAGTGATCACAGATTTTTCGTTTTTGCTTTGTTTGCACGCTTAAATATTAAGCGTCATTTTCATGTTGACGTAACAGCACTGGGCTCGCTTAAGAAATGCACTATTTCTCTGACTGTGAAGTAGATATGGAACTTGCAATTTTGAAAAATTTTTCTTGACCAAATACAGTTTTTTCTGAATAATTCAACGAAAGTGTCATAATAATTGATCGGCATAAGTAACAGAGAGTGGTTGGGATTTGAAAATAAATAAGCGTAAAGGGGAAGGCATCTAAAAAAAAGGGGAGACCTACACCATCTTTTTGTGTTATGAAAAAAAGTATATGTCTAAATAAAAATAATTTTTTTCTTGGTTACATAACTCCGATTTAGTCTTGAACTCTCAATATCTTTAATTTTAAAAATAATTATAATATTAAATGAAATATATCTCATTGGTGCAATATTACATGGAACATAAGATCACACATGGCATTATAGTTTTTTTTTTTTTTTGATGAACCATCATGTAATTTTATTAGAAAATTAGGAAAAAATTACAATAACAGAAAAAATTAAGAGGCTTCTTTTGAAAAGAAAATAATAAAACTGAATATCACATTAAATAATAAAATCTCACTATTAAATATTAAAAATTAAAGTCTTGCTCAATGTTAGAAAAATTAGGCGTTGTAACGTTGATTGCCTAATGTAATGTGGGTTGGTCGTTAATAATGGGACCATGAATTTGCAACCTAGTCCAATCAATCAAATCTGTCTAATAATTCGGCCACAAAAAAATAAAAAAAAAGTCTGCATAATAAAGTCTCAAAACCAAGTCTGTTTAATAAAAGCCCATGTCAAAGATGCTCGTTATTAACACGTCAATACCACATTCGCACCAATTAGTACCAACCATGTTGCTTGCACACGGGGAACAATTTCTATAAATGGGAATTGGGGTCTTAACTAAATTAACTAACCATTGATCTTCTTTAATTATTTCCTACGTCTTCCTTAGATGTGGTTAATTATTTATGCACTTAACTCTGTCATGACGCAATCGAATTGACCTTAACAACGGGTTGACTGACGGTGCTTGTTCAGGTGGGCTACTCTTCACCGGCCGAGTCTGGAATTATGGAAGACTTGGGCCTCTCTGTTGCAGCTGTTAGTACCTTTATTATTCACTGTTCCAAACATTTATTTTCCTTTCTTTTTCTTGTTCGTTCTTCAATTATTTTTAATTACCAATAACGAACAAAAAAAAATAACAAAAAGAGTAGCCGGTTGGGGGATGGACAGAGGGGGAAGGGGAGAGAGAGAGAGAGAGAGAGAGAGGAGAGATATCTGAAGCTCATAATCAATTTTATTAATTTTTATTTTTTTAAAATAATATTTTATATATACAATAATTAAAATTAACGTGTAATAAATATTAAAAAAATTTCTTAAAATTCATGTGTAATAAGCTCAAACTTGTTATGTAATATACGATATACATATAAGTTAAAATTAATGCACAACAAACTCAAAGTTGATGTATATATAAGCTAAGATGAAAAATAAAAAATAAAAAAAATACCATGAAATTACCGCGTTACCTTCCGTGACTTTTTGCCCATGTCTTGCTATCAAAGCTCATATTCAGCTTATATTATTTTTGTTCATGAAGGATAAAGCTAGTTAAGTTTTAATTTAATTACACATTCCATTTCTACTTCTGATTAAAAATGAAAATATCGCAATATGACACAAGATTCGCACTTAGTGTGGGTATTTGACGAATTTTATAATGTTAGGCGGCACATACGATCGACCTATAGAGTATATAGGCTTTGTGTGCGGCCAAAATGAAGAAGATTATTTCATAGCACTAAACTAAATCGTTTTCATCATGAACGGCAAATAAGAAAACTTTGACCCAGACTACTCATTTGCCAAATAGTGTAATTATATGGAAGAAGTTGTGATTACACAATTTTCTCTATTTGATTGAACTTTTTCCCTAGCTCAATTTGTAATTTATATTGATGCAGTACTCTGTTTTTGGTTCAATATTGACAATTGGAGGAATGGTTGGTGCAATATTAAGTGGCAAGATAGCAGATCTGATTGGTCGGAGAAGAGTTGAGTTTTCTGCTCCTGTTTTTTTGGTTCCTCTACACGGAGTAATTTTAGGAAGTATTAAAAAATACACATAATTTATTTAATAATATCTAACAATTTATTTTTTTTAATTAAATTATCTAACGGCACGCATCATTTTGATCACATCTAAAGAATTCTACCAAATATTTCATTGTTTTCCATAAAAAAATTGTACATTAACTAAGACTCATCATAGAATTAACAATATATTTGGTTGTTGTCTTTCAAAAGCAGACAATGTGGGTATCCCAAGCGTTTTGTACCCCAGGTTGGCTTGCAATTGCCTTTGCTGAGGTTTGTTAATTGCTTTCTTCTTCTATCTTTTTTTTTTTTTTTTGGTTACATTGGTGAACCTTTTTGATTGTCATCACTATTGACAAGGGCCATTTCCCTTTAATTAATTATCTAGATGATTGATAGCAATTTTGAATAATGATATTTTAATTGCATTCTTTGTGGAAGGATGTTTGGTGGTTGGATATTGGGCGATTGTTAATTGGACTTGGAGTTGGAATCGGCACCTATGTGGTATAATCCCACGATTTTTCATCTGATATTTTAATGACACTTTTAATTTTTTTTGCTCTAATTAAATTTAGATGTAGGACTTTGTCCTATGGCTGTCAAAAATGTAAAATTATTAATTGTTGATAATCACAGGTACCTGTATATATCGCAGAAATAACACCTAAAAATCTTAGGGGACGATTTACCTCAGCTAATCAGGTTAAACTCGAAATATCAATAAAAATTTAAAATCAAAAATTTCCCAGTATCATTTTATTTTACTGTTTTTTTCTTTTAAGCCTACAGTTAATGATAAGCTGCGGATTTGCACTGGCATTTTTCCTGGGTAATATTGTTTCTTGGCGCACCTTATCTCTAATTGGTAACTTCATCAATCTTTCCTTTTTTTCGTTTTTTTTTTAATTTTTATTCAATAAAAATTATTGTACTACCATTCACAATACTCTGCAATTATATTGCTTTCAGCTTCAATTCCATGCATGGTGCAACTTATTGGCCTGTTCTTCATTCCAGAATCACCTAGATGGCTGGTGAGTCCAATTTGTGATTTTGTGACAAATAATACGAAGTTTGATGTAATGGGGTATGAGCCTTTATGTTAAAACTGTGGATGACCTAATCGGAGGCAATGGAAGATGAAGTGTGAATTGCTCTTCTTTCAGGCAAAACTTGACAGAGAAAAAGAGTTTGAAGCTGCATTGAGAGGCCTTAGGGGAGAAAATGCTGACATTTCTCAAGAGGCAGCTGATATCAAAGTAATGTCTAGACTTCTAAATTCTAGTCCAAGTTTCCAATTTTGATAGTCTTTTGTAGATGTAGCAAGGACTCATGATCACGTACATGCTTCAAACTATTTGATAGGAAATTACAGAATCGCTTCAAACCGACCCAGGAGCTGGAACTTCAAAATTGTTGTTCCAAAGAAGATATACTTATCCAATTACTGTGAGTCTAAAAATGATGATTAGGATATTTTCCTTTTATTTACATAGCTAATTGGGACTTCCTCTGATTTTTCTCAACTGGATTAGGTTGGAGTAGGACTAATGCTGCTTCAACAATTGGGAGGGACCAGTGGATTAGCATATTATGCCAACAGCATATTTTCTGATGCTAGTAAGTCTCCTAAAATGGAAGATTCCTATTGAAAGTTTACATTACTAGCATAAAAAAATGATAGAACAATGGCCTTTGTTTGGTTTGCCATAGATTTTTCAACGGTTCTCGCGACTACAGTGATAGCTGCCGTTCAGGTATATACGTATATGATAAATTGAAATGTGTGTTGGTTCTGCGTATTGATACTCTACCATGGGATGGAAAATTGGACACTACTGATTTGCAGATTCCAACAGCAATTCTGTGCACACTCTTAATGGATACATTTGGCAGACGACCGCTCCTTCTGGTTAGAACAGCAATTGTTGGTGTCAAATTTTAGTTTGTGAAGTTAATTGATGGACTAGGTGGTAATGAAATATGTACCAATGTTTGCAGCTCTCTTCTGCTGGAACATTCTTCAGTCTGCCACTTGTGGCATTATCATTCTATCTACAGGTTTACTAAGTTCTACCCCATTTCTTTCTATTGATTAGTTCTCTGCATGCAATTATTGTTCACATTTCCATGAATAATTTCTTTTTTTTTTTGCTTTTCTTTTGAGCAGGAACACAATCTCTTGAGCCAGTTCACTCCAATTTTGGCATTTGTTGGCTACATGGTAGTACATCTATGCAGGACTTGCCCATCTTTTTGTCAAAACTCTAATAGGCTAGCTATCTAATTATAAGTTAAAGCATTCATGGTGTTGGTGTTGCGATTGATGAGCCCGCGCATTCCACATTCGCCAGATTAACAACACATGGAACTGATTCAACTAATTTTGCGCTCAATCCTATCTTATTCTGAATGAGTATGACCATATATCACCTATGCTGATATATGATATTGATTCTTATGCAGGGTTACTGCTTAGCATTTTGTATAGGCCTGTCAGGAATTCCATGGATTATAATGTCGGAGGTACAAAAAATTTTGCGTTATCATGAACAAGAATTTAGAGGAAAACAGATCAAATTTGTATCCATAACTGATATTGTGGTTTTTGATATCAGATATTTCCCATAAATGTCAAAGCCACGGCTGGAAGCCTGGTGAATTTGACTAATTGGTCCTGCTCTTGGCTTGTGACATTCACATTCAACTTCTTGATGGAATGGAGCCCAACAGGTCTAGCTCTAGTCGCACGCGCGCACACGCGCGCATTGACACTGCAAACAACATATAAGCAAGCCACGCACGTGTGATTGTATATAAGCAAATTGCAATTACATTCTCTATGTTGTGTGCAGGAACATTTTTGTTCTTCACTGTCATGTGTGGCCTAACAGTTTTTTTCATCTGGAAGTTGGTCCCAGAGACAAAGGGACGTTCATTGGAAGAAATACAAGCAACAATGGCTCATATTCCATGGTAGCCACAATTAGAAAGGGATATAACTTTCTTGCAAGTAACATCGCCAAAAAAGTGAGCACTTGTATTGCAGTAACATAGTGTTTTCTTAATTTGTTTCAACTAATACTCGAACTCGAAAATTTTTTTTTTTTTCGGTGCAGGGTCCGAATGTTTTTATCCTATAGCATGATCCACTGTAGATGAATACAAAGGGGGAATTTCTCCTACACAAGCAAGAAAAATACTCCAAATTCTGCAATCTCTCTTGCAGTTGCATTATAAATTATAAATGTAATCTTTTTGATTTGTTTTTGCCACTGGCGGCCCTTCTTGATTTGGGGCTCTTCAGTATCGCTGAATTTACTGTAGTTTTCTTCAATATGGAGATTCTTAGCATAGAAGATCACATATATTATATTTTTTGAAGCAATAAAATTACATGAAAACAGACTTATATATTGTATTATCATGATTATTTATTATATATTTATAGTCTTTTGATAGTTGATTATCATTACTTATAAAAATTACAGATATGTATTTAACAATTATAGTAATATCAAATATAATAGACCGGTTAATGAGGTTCATTTTGAATTAGTTTTAAGCATTGAACTGAAACTCTGTTAAGAAAAGGAAATCAAAGTTCGCTAGACATCATTTTCCTGCAAAAGTTCCGATACACAATGTAGTAAAATTCATTGACGCAAAATTGATGTGATTTATTTTGTAAATATTTTTTATTTTTATTATATATCAATTTTAATATTATTATAAATTAATAAAATTAAAAAATCACAAAAATTTATAATAAAATTTAATATAAAACAAATATATAAATATTATGATCAGATATAATCAATTAAGATTCTCATAGTTTCGAATTGTTACATTGAAAAAAAATTGATACATTAAAAAAAAAAGAATTGTTACATTAAATACAATAATCAGATTCTCATGTGCATTCTAATTACTCGTAGGTTAACGGAAAATAATTTCTTAATCGGTTAAAATCAAATGATATATCTCTAGTTTTTTTTGCTGTCAAATTTTTTAATTAAAATGTTCTATTAAATTTTTAGAAAAATTTATAATTATTTTAGAAATGGGGACCACCAGTTCTAAACTGGTACTCTACTGCAGCCTTAATATCAACTGTAAGTAAAGCTTCCCTAACTAGTAGTTCTTCTGACTACAAGTAGAAGCTCTGGAATCCAGATGTGTCACCTCAGGCAGTGCCTTCCCTTGCGCTGTTGTGCAATAAAGTCCTCGGGCCCCCGCCTTGTTGGCAACCGTTTAAATGCTTTAAAACCTGCCCAAAACAACTGACCAAAAAACGTTTTTTTAAAAAAATCTGCCCAAAACATAGTACCTTTTTTTTTGAGGTTTCCTTCGTGTGAAAATTGTTTCGCATGTTTCGTAAATAAAAATTAAATTATTCGAGGGGATAGTCTGATGATAATTCAGCGTACTTCTTTTACGTTCAACTTGAATTTAAATTTTAATATGTGCAAATAGAAACAATGTTTTTTCTTAGACTGCTAGTTAATTTGTACGCATGCGATTAATACTATGATCTGTTTGGGGGAGTCATATCCGAACTCAACAGTGTTCGAGTAGTAGATCTATCCTTTATAAGAGAGATTGAATGAGGATAATAATAAATAATCCATAATTTTGGCCTACAATGCGATAACATATATGTTAATAATACATTTTTTATTTTCAAGAAAAACAAATAAAAATAGGAAAAAATTACAGGCTCGAGTTGGTCCTTAAGCCAGTAACTATCGGGATATACATATTTTAAACCTTCAACCTTTACATTTTTTTACATTTAAATTCTAAATTTTTTTAAAATTTCATTTAAATCCTCAACCTTTCAATTATTTACCAAATCAATTCTTTTGTTTACAAAAAATAGTCAATTCGTTAATAAATGAGTTTAACCTAATTAAAATTATTAAAAAAAGGTCAAATAAATGAATTAAACATTTTTTTCATTAATAAAATATGCATATTAAATATTTTTTAATTGATAAATATACGAATTAAATAAGTAATATGTATATTTTTTAATTAAAAAAATTTAATTTATGTATCTAAGTTTTTTCAAATAATTTTTTGTAAGTTCAACATTATTTTTTAATAGATTAATTACTTTTCGTCAATAGATAGACTGATTTAATAAAAAATTAAAAAAAATTAAAACTGAAATAAAACTTTAAAAAATTTAAAAATCAAATAAAAAAAATATAAAAATTTAAAATTTAAAATATACACATTCTAGTAATTATACATAACAGGGGAATAACGGGAGGGGGGCCATTATTGAAACCCCCATTATCGGTCCGGCTACCCAAACCCGATTAAACTTTCATTAAAAAAACTAAAACTGTGCTACTAACACTGTTAACTGCCAATTCTCTGTGTCCATATGACTTTCTTGAAAGGGGAAAGCCAAAAAAAAAAAAAGGGACGTTTCTGTATTTCTTTTCCTAATATAACATCAGCATCAGCATGATGTTAATTCACTCTAGTCACCAGTGACATGGATGCATAGGAGAAGCTGTGACAACAACTGAATAGGGATGTTAGGGAAATGATGCGCATCTTAAACGCAAGAATCAGTAAGCTTGCTTTCATGCCTTCTTCAATGGTAAGGACTTCTGACCCTTGCCCAAATTCAACAAAAAGACGAAAAACAAAAACAGAAATAAGAGAGAAAGGCTAATGGTTTTTCGAAGGATACATACATATATATATATAACGTCATGCTATTTTTAATAAAAATCTAGTCACAAGAATAGTTCACGTCCCAATAAATTTCTTTGTAAATCAAAAGAGCTAAAATAGGTAAGTTCCACATGTATTCATCTATTTCGTTTATAAAATGGAATACAATATGTTCGTAAAATTTGTTGAGAGATGCAACATTTCTATGCTACGAAGCGAGTTGATGTTAAAACCCTTTTGGCGGGAACCATTTTCTTCCTGTGTAAAGCAATCAAATAGTGGACAAAATAATGTGGCCTATGTTCAAATGATTGATGTGTGGTGATGCCAGCAGCAGAATTTCATGCGGTTCCGTCAGTATTTAGATTGTGAGACTGTTTTATAAAAATGATTGAATAAATACATCAACAAATAATCTTTAGCTCAATTTATAAATATAATAATTAATATCTTTACAATATTTTTTTTTTTACTTGCTAAAAATACAAAAAATTTCTTGGTGACCTCCAACAGATCCACACCTCGAATGGAAAGTTGATGGCTTTGTTTTCGGCAACAACGGTCTTGCTGTTCTCTTTTCGGCCATGTTGGACAGGTGCCTTTGTCCCAATTTTCCAATCAACCGAATTAAGATTAGGGATCTTTTTGATTGAATCCAATTTGTTGGTTTAAGTGGTTAAATGTCTTAACTTTTACACGAGGATGATTTAAACTAAGACACATTCTTATATTTGAATGTTCGTACGGTTAAATTTCCTTAAACTAGCAGTAGCCTTAGTTTCGCGAGCGAAGAATAATCTCGCACTCAAAATTGTGTGAGAATACCTTGTATCTAGAAAAAAAAAATTTTTTTTGATTGCCAAAGGAAAAATTGCCTTTCAAAACAATTTTACCCTTCATACCAAAATAGATGCACAAGTTTATAATATTACAATGATACTATTACAAAAAATAATATTGTGTGAAATTGTAATATTGCTTATAGTGAATTTTTATTGCCGGAACTGACAGTCTAGTGGCAATCTAACACATCTCCTCCAGTATTAACCCAAGTTTGAATTCTCACGTCTGTGCTCTCCCATTAACAATGAGATTAGTGTGAGCACGGTATATGAATTCAAGACTCGTTAATACCGTCGTTTGATTTAAAAAAGACTGGTCCAATAGTATTTTGGTAGTGGGTCCTCCCTGTAAAAGAAAGTTGACTGAGAACGTCAATAAGTAATCTCAACAGTAATATTTTTTGATAAAAAAAAACTTATAGTGAATTTTTACTGTATCTAGAAGTTAGTAAATTTACAGGTTCTTTTTATCTTTTGAATTTTCATTCATTACAATTGAGTTATCGTAGTGATAAAAATTAAAACAATTAGATTACTTAGGAATGTGTGCCGTGTTTTTCCTTCTAGTTGCATTACTTACAAGCGTGGATCTTGTTGCGAAATTTCAGCATCATATATATTACAAAGAAAAAAATAGACTGAAACAAAATTTAAATATAAAATAATAACATAAATTTATCATTTGAATTTTAATTATTAATTAAAATAATAAATTCAATATAATTAACAGATCAAATTTGAAAAATGAGTTTGAATCATTAATTTTTTATATTTAATTTTTTCATCTCTGTAAACAGACTCATATATAATTACTAGGGTTTGCAATTTGAAAGTTGCAACGGACACTTCTTTACTTTCTATCATATGAATTTTTTTTCGGTGGAGAAAAAGTTAGGATGGCGCTCAACATACCTGTCCAAAAAACATTGTATGAAGTTTCACACCCAAATAAGTTGGGTTGGTAAACGTTGAACTCGCAAAGGGAGCAGATCCTGTGAAGCACAATCTCTCCAGACTGTTGGCTGAACCTAGATAAGTTTAACGTATATTTAATCTCACTACTTATCTTAATAATATTTAAATTTAAAATTTTTTAATTAACATGTTTAATATTTATTATTAAATTATAACTTACAGTAATAATATATTATGATTTTTTTTAAGGACTTAGCCTTCACGTCGCTGGGATGTCAGCGCCCATTAATTCTCGTCCTTTGCTATTGTACTGGAGATTTTGTCCTTCAAAGTAAGTCAAAAGACTTAATAAAGAAATTTCTTAGTAGCTTTCCAATTCAGAATTTTTTAATTAATATATATAATTTTTATTATTAGATCATAATATACGGCAGTGATAAATTTTTTTTTGTAACTTAGCTATAATGTCGCTGGGCTGTCAGTCCGTATTAATTCTCGTCCTTTGCTCTCTTACTGGAGATTTTTTCCTTCACGGGAAGTCAGAAAAAATAATAAAAAAAATAAAATCACCCATACTCAAATATAAAATTAAATCCAAATCATCTAAAATAATAATTTAATAATAATTAATTATATTTTTTTACATTAATTAAAATTTAAATTCTCTTATTAATGTTTGTCTTCAAAATTTACAAAGATTTATAAAGTAATATTATAGTAGATTTAAGATTTATTGATATTGAGGTAGAGTGTGAAAAAAATTTATCCGAGTCTAATTATATTCGGGTAATAAGTCCTTTCAATAAGAAAAATTAAATGAAAATATTAAAAAATAATTTTTAACTCATAAATATAATAATTAGGATAATTTTTTTTCTGTCAAAAAAAAAAAAAAAAGCAGAATCAAAGAATTTTAATAAAGGTGCCTCGTTTCTAATTAGTTGGGTTGACAGTGCGGAACTGCCCAGAGTTTTTTTGGTCCATGAGTTTGGCTACCGAAAGGAAAAATTATGGGCGTGGTTTCCGGCAGAGGTCTCAAATTGACCGTATTTTATTTTTATTTTTTTTTAGTTTATATTATTTGAGTTTATATTTTATATTATAAGATAGTATTTATTTAAATTTAAATTTTTTTTTTTTAAAAAAATAGAATAATGTCATTGGGATCTAACTCGGCGTAAACCCTAGAAACGATTTTCACACTATATTATTATAAGTATTAGTTGCATGTTTTTAATTTGTTTATGCATCATCACAATTAATTGTAAAATTTACAAATATTCATTCGAAAAGAATATAAATCTTGTATCTAAAATACGTTAAATTAATCCTATATCTAAAATACGTTAAATTAATTGTATGCATGTAATAAAATTTTTTATTACCATCGAATTTGAAGTTCGATTGCCGAGAATTCTTCTTGTTTTTGAGCCAAATTTAAGAGAATTCGAACGATTGGAAATTTAAAATCTCAACATTCTCTAAAAAGAAGAGAAAATGCTAAATTCTTCTTCTTAACCAATCAAAACTCCTTCCCGAACAGAACAGCCTTTTTTCACAGTATACAACTTTTCGGGTATAGGTAATGATAATTAAAAAGACGGACATCATCTAATGAAATAAAATAATTCTTTGTTTTTTCATCTTTTACCTAATTTTTTTTTCTCCTTTTACTTTTAGTTTAAATATTTTCAAATTCCCACTTCAAATAGCTACAAAAACCCAAAAAGATTACCATCCTTACACGCCATAAATTGGCAACGATATGCTTATAAAGTTACAGTAAAAAGGTAAGCAACCGGAAAATTTTGATTTGAGGATGTGTTCTGAAAGTAATAAATTATTAATTTTAAATAATAAAATTTATATTTTATATAATAAAAATTTATTATTTAATTTTTTATTATATAAAATATAAATATTATTATTTAAAATTATCAGTCTGTCAGACCTATTTCTCAATATGCTAAAACCGTGCTCTAAGTTATAACACCGCCAACAAAGCCCCAAAGGCACAACTCGGCCACGAAATGAAAGCCTTATAAGCCAAAGTCTGCCATCCCAAAATCTCCCTCTCTCTCTCTCTCTCTCTCTCCTTCCACTCTTCCCCACTTGTCTTCTGTCTCCCTCTGTCTTTATATCGCCTGTTTTGAGGTTTGCTTTGTGTGTGTGTGTGTGTGTGTTTTTTTTTTTCCTTCTTTTTCAAGATAGTGAGTAATGGAGAGGGAGTGCATAGAAGAAGATAAATCAATTGAGAGGTCTCTGCTTCTTCATCATGAAAAGCCTAATATAATGAACAGCTCCAATGGTGAATCCAACAATTCGCCGGCCGGCCAATCATCCTTGTCTCCCTTTCTTCTTCTCAGCACCTTTGTTGCCCTCTGCGGCTCTTCCAGCTACGGTTGTGCTGTAAGTTCACTTCCCAAAATGTCAAGCTCACGCAATATTAATTAATAATAAAACCAGAAACAGTTTCTTCTGAGCAATTTCTTTCTGTAATTGTTATATTGTTCTCATTGCTTTCATTTGATTATGATGTGTTTTCTAGATTTTTTTCTTTTTTTTTTCGCTCCTAAAATTTTCAAGGAATTTTCATTCTCTGAAGGTTATGAATTTCATTGTCATTTGAGATTTTGAATCAGCAAGTTAAAATTAAACTAACTTATGATGTAGATTTTGGGATGCTTGGAATTAACCAAATTTATTGAAAAAAATGTCTAATATTGTCTTGTATATAAAACTTGTAACTGACTTACACCACTTCAAATAGAGTAAAGCGATATCAGTCTAATAGGCATCACATTGAAAAGCACCGATATGCACCTCATTCTTAATCGATCATAAGCAACTATATAATTTATTTAATATTATTTAATAATATGTTTACTTTTAAAAAAAATTAATTATATAACTATTTGCATTACTTTGTTATCATGTATTCAAATAAAATTATACTCTCTGCGATTAAGAAAAAAATGTTTTTTCTTTTCTTTGGAAAACAAATTGAACGAATATTATTTGAACAGCTTCATTCCAACCACCACAACCTATATTTCACTAACATAAACGGACAACACATAGCCACGTTGGGCTAAATTAGCCCAAATTCAATGTCAATAAATGCTTTCTCTATTAATTTTTTTAACAAAATAAAATATAGTCATAGGTATATCGGTTATTATATTTATGAGCCGAGTTTGGAATAACTCTCGTTTAAAAAACTTACTCAATTATCCTCGTAAGGGTAGACTTATTACCAAAATATTAGTAAGTTTGAAGTAATTCTTCCTATAACCAATTACAATATTAACGAATTTTAAATTTAATAAAGTGCTGGTTTCCTATTTAAGGAGCCGGCCTGATCGAGAGGGCTCAATCTCAGATCATAGAAGAGAAAAGACCGCTAAATTCTCATTAAACAACGGACTTTGGTAGTGCTCTCTCTATTACTGAATCGACAATTGGTAATCAAAAATTATTTTCAGTTTTAATCTTCTGCATAAAGCTTCTAAGCGTGTGACTGTTGCTTATGCCTTGTTTGAATTGTGAGAAAAAGGTTGAAAAAAATTAGAATGAGATAAAAATATTATCATTACTATATTATATTTTTTTCTCTCATTTTCACATATTTCTTATTTATCGAAATAACTTATTTTTCTCACAACTTTCTTTCTTATTTTCTTTTATCATTTTTTTCTCACATATTTCTTATCTTATCTAAACAATTTTTTTTACCACTTTCTTTCTCATCAATTTCTCACAATCCAAACACACTATTACGGTTTCATACAGCAGCATAACCAGGAGTAGTTTTTAAAAAAAAAAAATTTTTTTTTGAGTAGCAGGAGTAGTTTAAATTAAATTAATTGGAATTTTAGACAGAACTTGGTGGGCGGTCCCCATCCTCTAGTAGAAAGTTTTTGTAAAAGATAGCATAATCATTCTCCGTCACCCGTTTCTCTTGTAAAGAAATATTTAAGAAAACCCAAGGGAGAATGATAAGTAAAAGACACCCCACAAAGCCCCACTTGAATTTATGCCAGAACATATGTTTCCCCACAATGCCATACAAAAAACGAAAAAGAGAGAGAGAGAGTCGAAAAGATGACCTAAGCCAAAATTGAGATGGAATATTGGAAATCGTTCCTTTTTTTTTTTTTTTTTGTCTAATTGAAAAGAAGAAGAATACATTTTTTATAAATAAAATATAAAATTTAAATTCTAAATCTTACACCAAACTTTAAAGTCAGAATTATTCTTCAAGTTATTTTTTTTTTTAATGATTAAGTGCAGTTTGCAGAATATAGAATTAGAGAGACGTTTATCACATTTTAGCTAACAATTGATCGATGGTGAAAAGGCCTTGCAACTGACCGAAGGAGAACAGTGAAAATAAGTACATAATTATTGTTGTTGACACGACGTGCAAAAATATGATTGGAGCCGCAGCTGACACATTGATCAATTAAACAAACTGTGATTTTTCTTTCTTTTGAAGAGAAAAACAAACTTGTCATACATCGGACGAAAATTGATTAGTGTGAAATATCTTATCTTGTCTGATTATATTAATTATTCAAAAATTGTACATGATGGTGGATGAAAGTAACCAAGATGGACACATACCCACAAAATTGCTCACGCCATTGATTGCATATTGTAATTATTTAGTGCATAATATAATGACTAATTATAACACTGTCGCAATTTTAATTATTGATAGTGCCAAGAAAAACCCACGTGTATGTTATAAGTATTTAATTATTACTTTTCTAGTTTGTTGTGATTGTTTTCTTTCATGTTTTGTTTAACTTTTTAGTAAAAAAAAAAAAAAAAACTTTTTATTCCCATTTGATTTTGAGCGAGTAATTGCGTTTTCAGCTGGGTTATTCGTCACCAGCTGAATCTGGAATCTTGGATGATTTGGGTCTTTCTGTAGCACAAGTAAGTACATCCTATTTCTATTCATTTTTCGTTTTAAAACTAACGAGACCATTCTTGCCCATTAATGAAGCATCAAAACAAGTAAATCAAATGATTACAACAAAAACTATAATCGACTATACTGTAACTATTTTTCGTTTAAAATATTAAATGGCATACCAAAATAATAAAAGTGTAATAGGCTGATTATTTTGTATAATCAAATAATTATTATTTATAATAAAAAAAATAATAAAAAATATATTTATTTTTGTTATAAATATTAATCGTTTGATTGTATAAATTAATCAATCGATTATATTGTAATTATTTTTCGTCTATAATTTTTCGTGTCTATATACATTTTTTGAATCAGTAATTAATAAAGAAAACACTCTAAATGCACTATCTTGTTTTTTCGGTCAAAGAATAAACATGATTGTGGCTTCTTCTTTTTTGCACACTGTACAGTACTCAGTTTTTGGCTCCATATTGACAATTGGAGGAATGATAGGTGCAATTCTAAGTGGGAAAATAGCCGACCTCATTGGCCGGAGACGAGTTAAGTGTTTTAGCTGATAATTACGCTTCAAATTTCTCATTAAGCCAACATGAAAATTGCACACTGAAAATTTTAGATCTTTGATTTATTTGTCGTTCTTGCCCAACAGACAATGGGGTTATGCCAGCTTCTGTGCACTCCAGGGTGGATCGCAATAGCATGTGCCAAGGTTTGGTTTTTCTGTCATTATGGACTAGCTAGGCTTGTAAATCAATCAAGTATCTGCCAAAGATCCTGTTACATGTGGAATGTCTCATTCAAAGGGACACCAAAGTTAAAAAAAAATTTATAAGATGATTTATAATAAATGTGAGTTTTTTTTAACTTTTAACTTGAGTTTTTTTTTTTTTTGTAAGATTTAAAGTTCATAATCTTTGAAATAGTATAAGAGTTTAGTTTCCTTGTGTTTATTAATTTAGCTCATTTTTATTAATTTATCTCGTTTTATTCTAATGTCCTCGTACCATATGTTAATTAGGCCTAACACGTGTCAAGAAGACGTGTTAAAGAATTTAATATTTTATATAAATCAAAAATAAATTTATAATATAACTTATAATGAATATAAATTTTTTTTATTTTCAGTTTAAGTTTTTGATAAACTTTAAGAGCTTTAATGCTCACAATTATTATTTGACTTGGACTAATCCTGTGAAAGGGACTAATAGTGATGGATTTTTCATGGCCATAGAAAGCTTGGATGCTGGATATTGGCAGATTGCTGATTGGGATTGGAGTTGGACTTGTTACTTATGTGGTAATTCCGCAATTGGGATTCCATTTTTCACATGTTACTGTCCTTTTTATTTCCTATTTTATTGATTGATAGATGTTGCCCTTATCTGGTGTAACAGGTGCCTGTATATATTGCAGAAATAACACCTAAAAATTTTAGAGGGAGGTTTGCAGCAGCCAATGATGTAATATTTGTCTCCTTTTCATCAAATTTAGAGAAAGAAAAGGAGAAATTAAGCATGATAATTCAGCATTTCAGCTCAGTCATTTTGCTGATGATATATACTTTTCAAGTATGCAGTTAATGACAAGTTGTGGCTTTGCACTAATATTTGCAGCTGGAAATGTTATTTCTTGGAGAACCTTATCTCTAATTGGTAGTTCTCAATCCATTTTTTCTGTCAATTAAATTTGAAATTGTCTAAATTATTTGTACTAATTTAACTACATGTGATCTTTGCTTCAGCTGCCATACCCTGCCTAGCACAACTTATTGGTGTATTCTTTATTCCAGAGTCACCCAGATGGCTGGTGAGCTTGATTCAGGATTTTTCTGCAAAATGTTTCATGGATTTGACATAAGGGCATTGTTACGTTTCCAGATAAAATTGTCCGAATTTTTGCCTAATTGTTACATCGAATTGCAATAAATCTTTATTTTTTTCAATCACATTAGTAAAATATGAAAAAAAAAATGGCTTTATTTTATTGTTTCAGAATATCAATACGGGTGAAAAAAACAAAGCTTTGTTATAATCGGGCACAAAAGTTGGGCTTTTTTTTCGGAAGTGTACTTTTTTCCTCGATGTAAATGCTGACAAGAAAAAATATGTCCGCAGGCAAAAATGGGTAGAGATAAAGAGTTTGAAGCTGCTCTGCAAAAGCTTAGGGGTGACAATGCTGATATTTCTCAGGAAGCATGTGATATCAATGTAGCCTCTGATCTTCCAAATTCCAGTGAAGTTTTTAAAGCTTTCACAACCTAAGGAGTCATATAACAAGTGAAAGAATGTTGCTTGCATTTGTTTCATTGTAGGAAATTGTGGAAATACTTCAGCACAACCCACAAGCAAGAGCTTTAGAATTATTCCAGAGAAGATATGTTTATGCACTAATAGTAAGTCCTTCAAGTAATTTCCATCTTTTCTTATTTTACAAAACATACTGTTTCCTTTCATTTCTATGGACTAACAAGCCTTTAACCTTGTTAAATCATTGAAACTGGCCAGGTTGGCGTGGGGCTGATGTTGCTGCAACAACTTGCAGGGAACAGCGCCATGTGGTATTATGCCAGCAGCTTGTTTGAAAAAGCTGGTAATTTCTTACAATGATCTCAATATGAGTTAAAAAGAAAAAATATATATGTAATGCTCCATATTAGAGCTGCATTCTTCTGATCTTTTCTCGGGTTTTACAGTGTAAGAGTATAGTTCACTGAGACATTTTTAGTTTTGTATTTTCCACAATTCTTTGTATCAACAATTAGGAGAAAAAGAAATAAATAATTGTTTGGTTTTTAATTTCTAGGTGTTTCCGCAACCCTTGGGACTACAGTTGTAGCTTTAATGCAGGTATTTAACAGAAGATGTTTTTCTCTGCTTTCTTGTTCATCTTTGTCCATTTCCTTTTGTTCTGCTTTGAGCCCCATGAATTGAATATAAAGCTGCATTGTTAATAACTTGACAAATAGATGAATTTCTGCAGATACCAACAACTGTATTGGGTGTACTGTTAGTGGATACATATGGAAGAAGAACACTACTTATGGTTAGAAAAGAAATATTGATCTGGACTACTTGTGATGTGATATAATGGAATTGATAACCAAAACTAACATCATTAATTATTTTGCAGATTTCTTCTGCCGGCGATTGCTTATTTGTATTTCTTATGGCATTATCGTTCCTGTTGCAGGTTTATAGTTCTTCAGTACTTGTTAATTTGTTTTATTTGTGTATGATGAAGTATATTTTGCTCAGTCATAATTGCCTTTTTGATGAGCAGAAAGTTCAATCCTTGAAAAAAGTCACTCCCATATTGGCATTTGCTAGCTTCCTGGTAATTCAATATAGACAATCAGATAGTTGCTTTCCTGCTTAAAAATAGACAAGGAAAAAAGACTAATGGAGCATTACAATTTAGAACCTCTCTGTGATCAATTCTATTTAAGTCAAGCAAGCTCACATCAGTTACCTGTCAACTAACTAACTGATACTGCAACCAGGGCTATGCTTTATCTTTCTCAATAGGCCTGGCCGGCATACCATGGGTCATAATGTCAGAGGTATGCACATAATCTTATTCGAGATAAAATTCATGTGAATTTGAGAGGAGAATTTTGCATTGAAAATTAAGAATTTTTGTTTCAGATATTCCCAATAAATGTCAAGGCAACAGCTGGAAGCCTAGTGACTTTAACCAATTGGTCCTGCTCTTGGCTCATGACCTTTTCATTCAATTTCATGATGGAATGGAGCTCAGCAGGTTCTATTGCTCACCCCAAAAAAATGGAATTTGCCCCAGTTAGTAAACATTGATAATTTGATTCTGATTTGCAAAATTGTTGTTCGCTGGCTATACACACTTCGGCAGGAACATGTTTCTTCTTCACAGGCATATGTGGGCTAACTGTAATATTTGTTTGGAAGTTGGTACCAGAAACAAAGGGAAAGACATTAGAGGAAATTCAAGCAGCAATTGCTCTCGTCCCACAGGAAGCTTGCTAGTTAAGAAACTAGGTTGAAGTCAAGCTCTTCAATTTATTGGCTTTCAAATATTGACTGGCATCAGCTCTGTTTACTGAAGAATTCAGTTCTTGGTGGACACATCAGTGACTCAGATTCTGATTCTCAGAATGAGTGTAGGATTTATAGAAATTTTCTCATTATAAAAAAAAGAAAAGGAACTCTTATGCAAAAAATAAAGAGGACTTTGTTTATTGTTAGTAGAGAAGTCTAATTAGTTTTAAATCTATGAAATTGGGAAAAGTTATAATGTCAAATTTAAGAATTAATGACATTATAATCCCAATTAAATTTGGATTAATGATTTGTTGTTATTGTCCTACATGTTCTTAAAAAATGGGTATTTCCTTATTGAGGAGGAATGAAGTGAATAATTATTTTTAAATTATCATGCTTCAAATCTCTCTCTTATTTTTTCTTCCAATAACCTAAATTTGTCGTGAAAAAGTAAGGAAATAATATATCCAAAAAAAAAATTTATAGACACATATAATACCACCAATGACATTGATTTGTTATTTTAGTGACAGCTCCCAAAAACAACGTTTACAATGAGATAATGTGATTACTAAGAAAAGGTGTTTGTATAATTGATTTGCCAGAATAACACTCTTATACTAAACAAGAACATCGGGATCAACATAATTTTTCGGACAATTATAAGAGGAACTCGATTGTTTAGGATGTATTATAACGTAACCCTAGTGCTGAATAATATATTAAAATTCAAACCCTAACATTACTAATTTATTACAATTCCAAAGGTTGTCTCCATTTCCGTTAAGAAGAGAGGACGAAGACAAGACTAGGCCGCCTCCAAATTATCCCTTCCTTCCCTACGAAATTAAATTGTTTGAGCAAAGAACTGGCGACCTTAAAAGAAGACAAACTAGTCGAAGGGCTTCCTTTTTTTTTTTTTTTTTTTTTTTTTAGCGAGGAGGGCTGAAAAGTTAAGAGCTAATACATGGACGGGTCAATTAGATTAGAGTCGGGTTATTTCGTATTTCGAGCCATTTAAATTTTAGATATTTTAAGTTATATGTTTATTGAATTTTAGATTTATCGAGTCTTTGAAGATTTAGATTTCAGATATTTTAAGTTCCTGGTTCATCAAATTTTGAGTTTATCAAGATCATTTAGATTTTGAAAATTTTGGATTTTAGATCATTGAGTTTCAAGTAAATTAAATCTTGAGTTTGACGAGTTTTAAGTTTATGGGGTTTTATATGTATTATTCTTTGAGTCTTTTGAGTTTTTGTTTTTTTTTTTTGGATTCAAGTTATTTCAATTTTAAATTAGTGAAGTTTCAGATTAATTAGATTCAAGATAAAGTTGAGTTTTCGTTATTAGAGTTTTGGATTATTTTGATTTCCAGTGTTCTAGATAATACATCATTTATTGAGTAGAGTCGGATAAGTTAAATCAAATTAATTATTGTCATCTCTAACTCCAGTCCATTAGACAATGGTTAAATGACGTTAGGATTTGAATTGTATTACTTTGTTATAACGAATAAGATTTTGTGAACGTATAGATTTTGGACAGAATGGAGACACACAATTTTTTTTTTTTTTTGAAATTTCGAAATTTCTGTCAAAAAATGCATAATTTTGCAATAAAGATAAAATTTGCAACAAGTATGCCAATATTTTGCAAAGAATTAGCAAAAAAAAAAAAGAATTTTAAATATATTGCATATGGTATGTATGTCTGTTACACATTATATTGTTCTTGTTGCACATCAAGTATTTTTTTGCAAGAAACTTAAAATTTTAGAAAAAATCAATATTTTTTTTTATGTTGTGAGACTCACAAACCCCTTAATTGTCACTGTCATGTCTAAAAATCTTTGTCACTCTATAAATAAACCTTTGCGTTTAAATTGTAATAGATTTAAAATAATTTTTTACCGTAGGTTTTAACTGGGCCTGTTCTGCGACATATTCACAACGAAGGTAAAGTGCCCACTTAGCTAGAAAATAAATCCTGGGCTAATAGGACTGCAGATTGATTCTTTCCTTGAGGCTTTTGTTTTTTTGGATCAGCCTCCTGTTGGAGTTAGGCAAATTTTGCTGGATGATGTAGTTGGAGCTAGTCCCCGTTTGGTAGTTTTGTAACTGTGTCCTTCCCTGCTTTTGACCATAAATAAAAAATAAAAGAAAATGAATCCGTGAGTCCGAATTACTAAATTAAACCATTCACTCTGCAGTTTGACATCTTCCCCAAGATGGTTCAAGGGACGATGGATACACTGATCCCCATTATCTTTATCTGTTTTTCACTTCTTTTTTTTTTTTTACCGTAACGAAATCATTGCATTAATAATCCACGAGGAATATACATAAACGACGTAAAAGTGTCGAGAATACCTGCTTGAAGCAGGACATATTAGCACAAAGGTCTACAAATCATTTGGTCTAAACGACCATTAACAAGTTGAGCACGATACCCAAAATTATTTACCAAATTGTAACTAGACCTAGACTCAAGATACTAACTATATTTATAACAGCCGGAAAAAGTTGCATGTTGCAGCAACAACCGCTCGTCGGCGGTAGACATGATTCAGTCTTACTATTGGATTAAAGAGGTTATTATGATTTTCATTAAAGTTATAAAGGCCCTTATCATAATACAGAAAAGTTCAGAACCACACTAATGGGCCATGCTGAAAGTGATAATTATAACTACTTATTAATAAAATATAATTGTATTGATAGTTGGTGTAAAAAATTTTTTTGAAAAAAAAATTAACTTATATTATGTAAAATTTATATTTTAAATTTTAAAATAATATTCATCTAATCTTAAATTTTAATTTTATTATTTCAAATTTTTTATTTTACATTTTATTAATTTTTGTTATATTTTGTTAATAAAAGAATGCATTTGTTACATTCGGTATGGTAGGTTTCTGTTGAGGTGTTGTATAGCTCGAAAACCAAGCTCATCATAATATGAGAAAAGTCCATCATAATATGGGAAAATTTTCTGTTCTTGGAAAATTCCTCTGAGCAAAGTATAAAAGTGTAATTAATCATAAAGTTAATACAATTATATTGATAATTTATACAAAATTAAAATAAAATGATAAGTTATATATGTTTTTATTGTAATTAATCACAAATTTAGTATAATTATATTAATACTTTATATAAAATTAAAATAAAACCACGAATTATTTTTATATTTATTATTTTATATTTTATCAATAGAACTACACTAAATTAATAATTATTTACAATTTTATACTTTATTCGAATAATTTCTTCAAAGAAATTGTTTGCAGTAGAAATCACTCTTAGTTTTTTTTTTTTTTGTCAATGCGGAGTTGGGTGATGTGACAATACTTAATCATTGATTGTAAATTTATGATTTTCATCCTTTTTCGTATAACTATGTGCATCGCATGACACTTTTTTGGATCAGCATTCTTAATTTGCCACTTTGTCCGTTTCCGACTAATAATATTCCGAACTCTACATAACCGTCCATTTTTTTTTATAAAAAAATTAAGAAAGCAGAAGTGGTGTCCCAGCTTATCTCATCAAGAAATATTGTGCTGTAATCCTGAGAAAAAATGAATATTCTAAATAATTATATCATAACTCATACTAAACTCAACGTAAGTTTAACCCTACTAATTATATATTAAGCGTCCGAACCAAGACTTGTCTTAACAAACGTTTGACAACCTTCGATTATTTGGATAAAGGGCAGATCTGTTTTCGGCCATCAATAGAATGAGAGACTGAGATAGGCTTAGATTAAATCCACAAAGCACGGAACAGGGTCAGTGTCCGTGGCCACAAAACAATCAGAATTTGCAGTGGGGCCACAAAGGACAACAGCCCAAACCCATCTTGATCCCAGCTTGAAACTGCTTTACTTGATAATCTCACTTCACAGGCCCCATAGTGACAGTAACTTAGATTCCTCCTGCCTAATTGGATTTGCTGGCCATCCCTGCCAAGCCAACCCCAGTTGCATTCAATTGATTTGTTTTTTTTCCTTTGTCAATTGTCATAAAGAAACGTTTAAAGGTCGTAGTCTCTCTTTGGATCTAATCGAACATGCCAAATGGGAAAATCCCACAAATTTAGAAAATCTCTAAAATGAGTCCGAAAATTAAATTTAAATTCATGTTGTATAGAATATCAAATATAAGTTTTTTTTAAAAGAATAATTACTTTAAACAAGCATGCACCAAGTGGTATGTCTTGATAATCGTAATACGGCGAGATGTAGTTCCTCGCTAACGGCTGCGTACTCTGTACCCGTGTATTTGCTGTTCTGCTTGTCCGGAAGGTGGTGACAGAATCATTTCATTATAAAATTATGCTTTAAATAATATTAAAAGAGCCACACAATTTATCTGATTATATCTAAAAATTTTTTTTTGTTAGATTTAAATATTAAATAACTCGTATTACTCTAATTCTAACTAAAAAATCTCTGTCATATATTTTTGTCAAAGCAACTACATGCAGCAATTGCTTATTTCCCTGGAGAAGTCTCGCTAATGATTAAGAAAATAGAAGTGAATAGAAGTCCCGAACTTAAATAGATTCAATTAAAAAAACAATGTCATGTGAACTAGCGAACTTCCTTTTTTTTTTTTTTTTTTCTTTCTTTTTATTAACTTATCTTTACATTATTATAATAAGATATGTATTATTATATTAATTATATCCAGTTGTCTTTCTTTTTTTTTAAGGTACATAATTATACCCAATTGTCCCCATGACTTTAAATTCTGTCAAGGTTTTTCCTAAGAAAACATGTATGATGGAGTCTTCTTTGTTTTTTTTAACCAAAAAATGGGTGTATTACGTATTATAGATATTTTGATCATCGTACCTATGGATCGAAATCGGGAGTTACCGGTTGTAATCTTCGTTTAATCATTCTCTATAAGACAAACTCACTACTTAAGTACTGTTAAACCCGAGAAAATCTCCTTTAATCTAACTATAGTATTAATAAGTTTAATCTGATTATATTGTTAATGAATTTAGAACTAACACTACAAGCGCATCCTCAAATTGATAGTTAAAAAGATGAAATTACCTTTAAATATAATTATTGAGATTCGGATTTAAATTAAACTAAAAAATATATATTAAATTATTACTAAATTATTAAAATTATTACTTTTAATTGTGAAACCCCTCAATTATTGGCTTGTAATTTGTTGACATCAGCAATCGGCAACATCGTGGCCTAATTAATGACCTAGTTCTTGGACTCTTCAATGCCCAGTTTGGGGTACATATTCTGAGCCCCTAACAACTAGAGAGGGGAAAAAGATAATTGACGTTAGCACAAAGATGGATTTGGTGCAGCTGAGAAGATGGGCCTTTGGTGTGGGACACTTTTGGACTTGGCTAGCAGTTAGTTGAATGCGACGTCCAGTGTAATTAATGACTTTGTCCGCCAATTCATAGCAATTTGTTGTTTCGTATACGGATACCTCATGTTTATGTACTTGTCCAGTTTTACGGAGGCTTTTATCACATCATCATATAAAAAAATTATTTTAGATAATATTTAAATTATAATAATTAATATATTTTATATAATTAATAAAAAAAATATGAATAAAAAAATAATTTTTTTTATTTTTTTATTTTATTATTATAATTATATAAAATATACTGATTATTATTATCGAGATACTATCTTAATAATTTTGTGTATGACCATAAACATTTTCTCTTCTATGAATTCTCTTTTAAAATTTAAACGCTTTTTTTTTTTGTTGTAACAAGAAGTTAAAAATTATGAAAAAAGAGCATAGTTACTAAAATTTGTACATAAATAATAAGAAATTTTAGCAGGATATTGTAACTAATTATTCTGAATGTACAAGACTTTTCAACACCAATTTAAAAGCATGAGAATGTGAAAATTTTGAAAATCAGCAATTCTCAAGTCAAAGTTTTGACAATTTAGAGAGGCCTTGATGTGTAATTAGATTAAACTATCCTAATAAAGTAATTATTCAAATCTATTATTTTTTGCATGTAAATAAAAAATATTTAAAGGCCGATTTTTTCATTTATATTACGCTCCCAATGGGGAAAATTTTCCAAATTTAGAAAATCTCCAAAAATCCACGTTTCCTCAGCATTTTACTTAGTAGGGACTATTTTTACGGCTTGAATTTCATAGTTGCAACGTTGGCAATGTTAGGAACGGGAATGTAAATGCAAAGACAACACAAAAATACACAACAACTTAACCTATAAGTAGTGAAAAATTCTGAAAATATACAATCAAATCAAGTGAAATGAGAGATTGAACTCCTACCACCCAAATGAGGCTTTGGCCTCGTTACCAACTCTGGATAGGCCGAGTTGTTGAGATGATGTTGGATACACAAACGCATACTCTAACAAATCAACATAAAATTTTTATAAAGGAAAACTATGGCGTCGTTCTACAGCTCACATTATGGAAAGATATGCCACATTTACAGTCTTGTTTATCGTGCATAACTAAAGTCGTACATATAATCCAAAACAGTTCGCGAAGGGAGCCCAAAAAGTTTCAATTATAATTATGATATCTCTTATATATGTGTGGCAGTAATTGGCTTTTAGAGATGAGACCCTCTCTTTCATACAAATCGAGTTTATTAATATACTTTTTACTATCACGGCTCTTATTTAAAATATAAAATACACTTAAGTGTATTTGAACATAAAATCATACACTTAATTCACACAATTTCAAATTCACCTTGCCACTAGGCTAACAATAATCTAGCTGAAAGTGTCAAATGATTACATGCCTTCTTTTTCTTATAATCAGAGAAAAATTATGTGAAAATTCAAATTCAAGAATAAAAAGGAAAGTCATGCATTGAAAATCTTTAAATTTTTTTAGGTGCTCAGCAAAAAGATCTACTTTTTTGATTAAAAACAATATATACCAAAATTTTAAAGTGCTATGTGCTTTCAAACCGCCTAATATAATTATAATGTTTTCATTCTTTACTGAGTAAATATGTCCGGCGATCATTTTATTTTTGCACTTGTATTTCTTGGTGTGACTATATGATCATATTAATAAAGCACTCCATCACACAGTTTAACTTTAGTTAGTATTAAAGTAGTCTTATAATTTATCTAGTAAAATATAACAATTTATCTATTTTTTTTCTACAAAAATTCAATCATTCAACGATATATATCACTTTGATACTATTTTAATTTTATTTAAATAATTTTATCAAGTACTTCCCATTAATAAATTTCTAAAAATTGCTTTGACAATAATTTTTTACCTTATCTTTTATAATATCTATTAAAAATTAATGCATGACACTTTTTAATGATATATATAATATACTTGACTTTTATTTTTTTTTATTATCAATTAACACGTGTCACTTACGAAAAAAAAAAAAGGGCAAAAAGTAATTCTCACGAATAAAATCCTAAATTTTACTAACGAACAAAAAAGGACAACGACTAACAACCAACGATAGCTAAAAGCTGAGATTATTGCAAAATTTAGAGAAAATGGTTGGTGCCCTCAATTTTATATCGTTTTTTTTGTTAATTTTTTTGTATATATATGTAAATTTTGTTCCTTTAATAAAAATTTTTCGATCTGCTATTTCTGGTAGTTCTAGATTAAGGGGAGTGAAGTAGTGAAACCATGGGCCACAGTTCCCTTTGGAAAATGCGTTTTCAAGCCTCGAGAGAGTTTGTAGACTTTTTAAATATTTCTAAGGTTAACTCAGCTTATTAAGATACGGACCACAAATTCTGAAATTGGACCAACAATTTAGTGAGTTTTTATTCGCAGTATAAAATTTTTGTGCTTATATAAGTCGCCGAATATGTTTCCACCAAGGATTTCCCATTATTATTCTTTGTTTTTTTTTTTTTTTTTTGGTTACACAGGAGCAGAAAATAGAGAATACAAACACAGAAGCTACTTCTTAAAGAACATCACACCAAACCGATTACCATCAAGAAGCAACTGGAGCCCCTAGGACGGAGGACGGAGGAGAGCGAATTTGCTCGTCAGAAACTTGATGTCCAAATTTTTGTAAAAAAATCAGCACATGAGTTTGCTTCCTTTAAAATATGTTCGTAGTTTAATATCTAATTACGACTACAAAAGATCCAAATATCCTCTGGCAGACCTCTAGAAGATGTGCCGCTCCGTGTATAGAAGAAATCAAATGTAAAGATTCAAGAGAATCAATTTCTAAATCACACATTTCTGAATCTCCACTCCTAGTACAGCTCCAAACCCCGATAAACGCCTAAGAACACCGCAACCATATTAGTACTGGCACCATGTTCCATATTCACGGCACACCACCATAAACAGCTCTTCCATTATTAACTTACTCCAATTTGTGGAACGCCGTAAAGGGAATGATTCCAAATCCCAACATTCAACGACTTTGGAATTTTTTAATTGGTGACATGACAATCAAGCAATTATTACAATATTAATTGAATCCACCGCAGCAGATCCAATACCAAGTTTAATGACTATTTATTACGCTTCAAAATCAATACAGGTCATGACAAGCAGACAAATAAAGATTACAATCTACGCATGCAACGAAAACACCTAATTGAGGACGGCAATATCCTTGGGAGAGTAACCCTACTACACTAGCGAAAGTAGTAGTTTGATGATTTTTTTGATACATTTTTCTCTCTACGACCCAACTTTAAATTCTTTAATTGGTGCTAGTTCCAATATTTAGGATTTAATATCGAGAGCATACTGTTAAGTTCTAAATTTATTGACGTTGAGATTAGTTATATAGAAGCTCACTCATGGTCATCAATACTGCAGTGATAAGTCTATTTTATGAGGATAGTTAAATGAGATATTTAAATAGAATTATTCTGACCTCAACCCAATAATATAATAATTGACATAATTGTAATGTATTTTTTATTGTTAAAAAATAAATAAATAAATGTAGTGTGCAATGACATGCATGGCTTGGGTTGCTTGGCTGCAGGGTCAATTTCTTTGGTATTACGGAAGTCTTTGATTCAAATCTTTATTAATTATATAGGAACACATCCAGTCTAGAATTACATCAAGTGTTTATACTTTGTGAAACGATTCATTATAACATATAGAATAAAACCTCAAACATTGCTTGCCCCACAAACCACTTGGGTGGGATCAGCTATCAAGTGGCCATATCTATAAAGAAAAAAATTTGACAATTTCACTTAAATAATTTTTAAGTAGAAATAAAGTGATAAAATGATATAAATTATTGAATGATTGAATTCATAAAAATAAAAAAAAAATAAATATGAGGTATTATTAGATTAAATTATATAATTATTTAAATAAAGTCATATAATACTCTTACTCGTCTTTAAATTAAAAGGAGAGGTTTGTTCCAAATTCTTATGCTTTCTTAAATTTGAAAGCCCCAATGGGACGTATTGACAATATTGGTCTGTGAAGAATATCTCAATTATTAAGGAGTGATTAATCTCACTTCCTCACTCAAACGATTGAGATATCACTAGTACATGAATTTAATACGTCGACGTTGACATGGTGGGATATTATGTACGATAAACGCACATTTTTGTCAATCGAATGCAATTGATATATCCAATCATTATTACATTAATTTATGTGCATGTGTCCGTATAATCTTTTTTATGCAAACATATATTTATGATTAGAGTTATTAATTTTTTGAACGAGTATAAGCGTATTAATTGCACATATTTTTTTTATGCATACATATAATTTTATGCTTATATACAATCCTGTTGTTACAAACTTGTCTGAACTCTTTCTTTCTTTCATTTTTGCACCCTCAAAAGAAAATAAGAGATGGAGAGAGAAAGCATGCAAGAAGGGCTATTGTCAAGTTCCACAATAGTTGAAGTGAGTCCCAACGATGATGATGGCATCAAGAATAGGCCGGCAGCCAAATCTTCTGTCACCCCTCTTGTTGTCTTCAGCACCATGGTTGCTGTCTGTGGTTCCTTGGGCACTGGATGTGCTGTAAGTACTAATCTGTGTGTGCGAAACATTACACTATACGTCATTCTTGGCTCTTGGCAGCGGCCAAAAACAGCTGCATGAAAGCAGAAAACCGCTGCCTAATGTCTAAGGCAGCGGTTCTCCTGTCTTTGCATACACAAGTGTTGTACATATTTTAAGGTAGCAGTTTTTGAAGAATAAAAACTTGTGGAAAATAAGTTATAACGACAATCTGAGACATAAAAACTTGTGGAAAAAACAATTCAGAATTCGTTATAATATGTTGTCACCTTGAAACTTGGGTGTAGAGAAGTCAAACTCAGATTGTTTTCTAGGAAAAGGCCACATAAACTTAATTAGTGGCCGAAGATATCATTGAAAGAACCAAGTATCAAAAGTTCAACAAAAACTCAGACATTTTTGGCCTTAGGAAATGAAATTACAGGCAATAATTGGATTCAAAAGCTGACAAATACTTGCTTTAAATTTAGCTGGTGTAGTATTGGCAACTTTCAATGTGCGTTGTAATTTTCATAGCATATCTGTTGGCTTTTGCAGACGGCGTATACATCACCTACTGAATCTGGGATCATTGAAGACTTGGACATATCTGTGGCAGATGTAAGCGCATTTTCCACCTGTTGACCTTCCCAGTAACTCAAAAGTGAATGGTTGATAAACAGTGCATGTGCTAACACTCACACTCTGAGATCACAAGCACTTTTAAAAGGAATGAAAGCTGCGAAACTATAATCGAGAACTTAATTGGAGAATGATGAGAAGTTTAGCCTTAAGTCTTGTGGCTTGCTTTAACTGAACTGCTGTAAAGTGAAATATATATGTTCAAGTAGATTTTGTGCCTTGTTTCGCGGGTATTTGGCCGTCTTCATGAGAAATTTCTATCGTGCAGTTCTCCTTTTTTGCTTCAGCACTTACCATTGGAGGAGTCATAGGCTCACTGGTCAATGGCAAAATGGCTGATCTCATTGGTAGAAGACGCGTAAGTCGTCTTGTCACCCCCTGAGAACATGTTGGTGTGGTGTAAAAATTTGACCAAATGATTAACATTTCAACTAGTCTCCATGATTTTTGACAATCTTGTAATGCAGACAATGTGGGTTGCTGAATCATTCTGCAGCATAGGGTGGTTTTCAATTGCGTTTGCCGAGGTTTAGGACCTGGTTCTTTTTTCCCACTCTTTTCTTTAGAAAATTGACTAATGAACTTACTTAACAATCAATGCTTTTTGAAAGGCTGGTTGGTTGCTGGATTTTGGAAGACTTTTTACGGGAATCGGAATGGGAATTGTTGCTTTTGTGGTAATTTTGCAAGCTTTCATGTAATATTTACGTTGGCTCTATCAGATTTATCCATTGAATATGCATGTGTGAATTTCTCATTCATGTAACAACACCTGCATTTTTCTTACATGACAGGTACCAATATACATTGCAGAAATAACACCTGAGAATGTTCGTGGAGGATTTACGGCCTGTAATGAGGTAAAATTGTATCAAAATGTATGTAATATGAACAATTATATATGTATATTGTGGCACTTAACGATTTAGCTTGTACGTTGCATATGTCAATCATGCAGTTGATGATATGTAGTGGATTTTCCCTGATGTATTACGTTGGAACTCTCGTGTCCTGGCGTACTTTGGCTCTAATTGGTAACAATCTTCATGCCCTCTAGTTTTAATCATACGAAATGTGAAAATGAACTGAAATTCTTAACGTTACTTTTGTTTGAATTCCAAGCTGCTGGACCATGTGTGCTGCACATTGTTGGTGTATTCTTCATTCCAGAGTCTCCTAGATGGTTGGTAAGTCAGAGATTTCGTTGTGATTTTATGCTAGCTAAATGTTAGCATAGTTTAAACAACAGAAAGGGAATTCCTTCCTTTTTTTTTTTTTTTCCCCTAATTTTATTGCCTACAGGCAAAGCTTAGTAGAGAAAAAGAGTTGCAGGAGACTCTGCAGCGCCTCAGAGGAAAACATGCTGATATATCTACAGAAGCAGATAATATTAGAGTAATATCCAATCTTCATGGTTAATTTGAATGGATTTCGTTTCTATCTTTCACAATATTGGTCTTATTTTCGTCTATCATTCGCTTAGAGGCATGAAATTTGATGTACTCCCATATTTTTGCAGGATTTTACAGACAGCGTGGAAGGGAATTCGGAGGCTAAAATGTTGGACTTGTTCCAGAGGAGATATGCTCATATTCTAATTGTGAGCCTTACAACTGAAAAAATAAATTCTATTATCGCAAGTCATTGTACCACTAATAATCTAACATCTTATGTATACAGGTGGGCATTGGAATAATGCTATTTCCACAAATTGGGGGAACCAGTGCAATTGCATATTATGCTGAGTCCATTTTTGATCGAGCTGGTAAATCATATATTTTTACAATGTTTTCATGTTAGATTATTTATGGATGTGACTTTACCAAAAAAAAAAATAATGTCTTCATGTTGTTGATCACTGATAAAACCTGCAGAAATAATATGATAAATGTCCCGTTTGCAGGATTCTCAAGTAGCTTTGGGCAAAAGTCATTGGCCATTATTGAGGTATGCATTATTATTCAAGTACAAGGGAACGAAGATGCTGCTTTTTAATTATCTCTTATTACTTTGTTCAATTTGCAGATTCCATTTGCTACTGCATCTGTACTCTTAACAGATAAAGCTGGGCGGCGGCCACTTCTTCTGGTTTGTAAACTTGAATAACACATTATCGGTTTTATGTCTTAAGTCTGTAAAATGTAACTAATAAACAAGTTGTGGGAAATCTTTGCAAATGTCTTCAGATTTCTGCGTCAGGCATGTGCCTGAGTTGCTTCCTTGCAGGACTGGGATTCTGCTTGCAGGTTTTTAGCCGAAGTAAACTTAGATACTTATATGCTTTGTGCCTTTTGAGGTTTTACTTGTGATGGCTTAGAGATGATGTTATGAGCAGGGCTTCCACACAGCAAAGGATATCACTCCCATTGTGGTATACATTGGCATATTGGTAAGGCAATGCTACTGTAACGAAAAATTCTTCTTATATTTCCATATGACTTCGCTTCCTGCTGCAATTGAAGCATTCATATGTTATAGCTAAAACCAGTAGCATATTAATATGCATTGCTGCCAGGTTGATTAATTATTGTTTGCAACAGGGATACTGCGTCTCTAATACCATAGGGATGGCAGGATTGCCATGCGTTATAATGTCTGAGGTATTTAATATGGAACAATTCTTCGTCAATCTTCGTAAAATAGGGAGTTTCGTACACTGGAACACGTTTTAGATTGAAGCAACTTTTAATGTTTCAGATATTCCCTATAAACATCAAGGGTAAGGCTGGAAGCCTGGTGACTTTAATCAACTGGTCAAGTTCTTGGGCTGTCTCGTATACTTTCAACTTTCTGATGGAGTGGAGCTCGGCAGGTATTTGATAAGCCCTCCTGGTTGCCTGGCTTCCTTCTTTGTAATTGTTTCTCTGTTACACTTATGGTGGTTTTCCCCCTTTTTTGGTTACTTTAGGAACATTTTTTTGGTTATTCGCCGTCTGGGGCTTAGCTGTTGTATTCATTGCGACATTGGTTCCTGAGACCAAGGGCCGAACTTTGGAAGAATTACAAGCATCATTTACTCGCCTCGCGCAATGCAACGACAAAGAAGAACATAATTAATTATTTTCAGTATCCTATTCTTTTGTCTCTTAACACTCTCCAGATTGTTCTGATTAATTGCCTGATCAGAAAGGTTCTACATTCAAAGGAAAATGAATTTCAAACAACAAAATTTTTCCCTTTTTCTTTATACCATGAGGTGGAATGAAGTTAATTTGAGAGTAAACACAACTATAATTTGCAGCACGATCAATATAAGTGGTTATCCCATGATAGGATATGCCTAATACTAATCTTAGAAGTAAGTCCAACTCATCTATATCATGCACAGCTCAATCAAGTCTCTCATGGAGCACCCTTCTCAAACGCGATTGACTGTGCATCCCTTTCCCATATATATTGGACCTTCGCTTTTGTGATGTGGTACCATATGTGCAATATCTCTAGTTCTCTATATTGGACCTTCCCACATGATCCATTTTTGCACAACACATAGAAAGAAAGATGGAGCAGCAGTTAGATAACTCGTTCTGTTTTTTTGGTTCACCGTGAGGACACTAACATATGAAACATCTGGAATGGCAAGCTTTAGCCACAAATTAGGCCAACTTTTAGGTTCCGCGGACGCCTTTCCCACCCCAACCAAAGCCACACCTCACATTACTTGCATCAGCATGCACTCCACGCAAACTCCAAGCCAAACATGCATTTCTCTGCCCCCAGTTGCCTATAAAACACAATTTAGCAATAAAAACTCATAACCAAACTTAAATTTCTTTCCTCCTTGAGTCTTGCCATGACGAGTAACCAACCTTTGACGCAAGCAAACCGTCCACTGGCACCCCCATCATTTACACATATTATGGCAAAGGGTGGTCAGAAGATCCTGGCCACGGCAGCCAAAATAGCAAACCTGCTGCCAACAGGCACAGTCCTTGCATTTGAAGCACTTGTGCCGTTTTTCTCAAACAATGGACATTGCCGGCTGGCCAACAAGTACCTTACGTTGACCACTGTTCAGATTTGTTCTCTAGCGTGCTTTCTCTCCTACTTCACAGACAGTTTTCTCGGCAAAGATGGTCAGCTTTAATATGGAATCGCCACATTTGATGGTCTATTAGTGTTCAACTATGAGAAAAGTCAAGAAAGAATTGAGAAGGCCAATTATAGCATTAGCTGCATGGACTTTGTACATGCCTTTGGTTCATTAGCTGTGTTCTTGGCTTTTGCTCTTAGTAGCTCTGAAGTACAAGACTGTTTCTTCCCTAGAGCTGACCATGCTTGGATCATGATTTTGCCAATGGGAGCTGGAATATTGGGCAGCTTTGTGTTCGTGGTATTTCCAACTAAACGCAAAGGAATTGGATGTGCAGTCAGGGCACCTCGTACCCCAATTGAGGTTCCTACATGATGATTGTGTGCCTGCGTGTGCTCATGTCTATGTCAATTGAGTAAGCCTTGACATGGAAAATGAACTTAGGATAGGAGTAATTTTTTAATTTCCAGATAATGGTACTAAAATGATTCCAAGGGCAAAGCCTGGAGTTACAGGTCTGATTACTGATGTGTATAAATGTAGTGCTATTCAACTACTCAAATCTATTAGAACACAAACCAACAAGATTTAATTATTTTTCTTTTTTTTTATTTGTTTATTAAAAGGTTTATTATGACATAAATTGTATAATAAAAATAATTTTTTACATTCAATAAATTATTAAAAAATAAATTATTAGAATATGAGAAGATAGATATTTAATTTTAACTTTTTTCTTTTTCTATCTTAAAAGAGAATCAAACTCATATTACAACTGATAAAGAGGATCTGAAAAAATTAAAGATTGAATTCCTGATTTCTTGTACAGTATTGGTAAACTAGTTAGTATAGGCAACTAGTTCACTTTTTTTTTTGTCCTAACATTTTTTGTTTCTTCTTATATTAAGACCTACCATCTAAGGTGATAACTCAATAATAAATTAGTGTGTTTCCACGCTTGCGACTTGGGTTTGAATCTCAACATTCGCGCTCTCCCCTGGCACATGGTTAGATAGCTGTTAAAGTAGGTAAAGATTGTACCGCGACGATGAATTTCAAACTCGATAATGGTCGTGATTTTCTGCGGATAAGTCATGTTTGTCTTCACTGATTTTTAAGTGGTGGGTCTGTCCCTTTAGAGATAGTTGAATGAGACAGTATCAAATGGGAGTTACTTCAGATTCATCTTAAAAATTCGATAATCGACATACTTATAATGAATTTTTTTTTGTCATCAAAAAAAAAATAATAAAAAAAATAAGACTTGCCGGGGCCATTCGTTGAGTACTTCATCCTGCTGGTGGCGAGGGTTACAGGCAGACCTAATTATGGATGTACCAACAGTAACCAAACTAGTTGTTGGAATTTGAGACATCCTGTGTCCAGATCATAGCGGCCTCAAGTCGTGAAAACTTAGGCCGAAGAAGTAGGAGATCTAGTTGTTTAATTTGGGCCCTGGACTAGTTGACCTGGGGCTTAGCGCCTATGTAGCAATTATTACTGGACTGCCAAACCATTATATAATTCGATTATGCAGATGCCTGGCCCAGAATTTGGGCCAGGCATCTTCTGCCGTCCGTTCACCGAAATTCTGAGACGGGCTTTCCGGGTTCGTTTCACTTTGACGCTAGCGTCGTGATCCATGTAAAATTTTGCCGCAATAACCCCCCAAGAATTAACAAAATACAACCACTAGGCAGCTTGATGGTTTGGTTTGGTGGGCTTACCTTATGCTTCTAACTTAGCACTTGAGGGTTGGGACAGTCTTTTTTGCCAGTCAAGCAAGAAAAGACGATTCGGTTAGTATATGGACTTTATTACAAGGCTCCCGTAAAATTAGAAACAAAAAAATCTAAAATGTTCATTGCAGCTAGCTTTTAATTTTAACTTTTGATTCCAACTGTTGATTGTAGTTGGTTATACGCATATCAAATATGTTAGGTAGCCACAAAAATTGGACACAAGATTGTACGTAAAAATCCGAACTTTTAGTTATAATTTACTTTTAAATCATACTAGAATTCGTTGCAGTATGAGAATCACCTATGACCAACTATTAAGATTTGGAAGCTAATTAGATATAATTTATTACTTTGGAATTAAACTTGTTAAAAAAAATAAGTGGGAATAAATTTGTACAGTAGTCATAATAAAATATGTAAATGTCAGTTTTTTACAATTTCAGAATTGTCAAAATTTTTTATGCATACATATATTTGTGGTTAGCATTATTATTTGTATATATTTTTTTATGAGCCCATACATATTTTATGCTTAAAAGAACTGTCGGACACATGAATATTTGAATCTCCAATATAGGTCTCTCCCAAAAGTATGGATAAGATTGTGTATTTTGCATTAAAAAAAAAAAAAAAAAGAGAGAGTAAGGTTGCCCACAACTTCCAAATATCTCGGATTGAATAAGCATTTGTAAAGAGTAAGATTATATAAACATAATTAATAAAATATGTAAACGATATATAATTAATGTAATGTAATAGTATTTAATATTATTTTTAAAAATTTTAATATATTCTTTATAATTTAATCGTTTCATGCGGTCTATACTCACATTGTGCCGTCCAGAAAGTGTTTCTGATTTCTAAAACTATAAGTGCACTTTCTTTCTTTCATTTTGCACCCTTCCAAGAAAATAAGGGATGGAGAGAGAAAGCATGCAGGAAGAGCTATCGTCAAGTTCCACAATTGTTGAAGTGAGGCCTAACGATAATGGCATCAAGAAGAGTCCATCAGCAGCCAAATCTCCTGTCACCCATTTTGTTGTTTTCAGCACCATGTTTGCTGTCTGTGGTTCTTTGGGCGCTGGTTGTGCTGTAAGTAACTTATCTGTGTGTGTGTGTGTGTGTGTGTGTGTGAGTTTGTGACATTTCTTGACGCAGTTTAACGACATTCTGAGACAAAAAAAAGTTATGGAGAAACAATTCTGAACTCATTAGAATGTGTTGTCAGCTTGATGGGGTTCAGGACTTGGGTCTTTAGAAAAACTCCCATTGTTTCTCCGGGCAAACCAAGTTTGAAGTTTGACACAGGTGATAAAAATGAGAATCAGAAGTCCAATACATTGGTAAAAACTTGCTTTTCTTCCCCATCTTTTCTTCCCCATCTATTACGCTCAAAAAGCCAAAAGCTCAAACATTTTTTGGCCTTTTATTACAGACAACATCTAATTAGATTCAAAAGCTGACAAATATCCCTCCAAGACATCATAGCGGTTATAACTTACACTTCTATTTTAAAATTCTCAAGTTTTAATCTTCGAAAAGAGTGTAAGATACTGAGACTTATGAGAATGAGGAGAATTACTTCATTTGTGATGGACCAATTGTTTTAGCTGTTGTATTGGAAGCTTTCATTATATGTTGTAATTTTCACGGTTAACCATTATGTTTACTCAGAGAAGCAAATTTGTTGGCTTTTACAGACGGGGCATTCATCACCTACTCAATCTGGGATCATGAAAGACCTGGACATGTCTGTGGCACATGTAAGCGCATTTTCAATCTGTTGACCTTTCAGTTACTCAAAAGTGAATGGTTGATTAACAGTGCATGTGCTAACACTAACACTACACTATGAGATCACAATCAATTTAGAAGGAATATTAAAAACTGCGGAAGATAATCAGGAACTTAATTTTGGGGAATGATGAGAAGTTTAGCCATAAGTTTTGTTCTTTGCTTTAATTGAATTGCTGTGACATGTGAGTTGTATGTTTTCAAGTAGATTTCTGTGCTTTTTCAGCCGTCTTCATGAGGAATTTTCATCGTGCAGTACTCCATTTTTGCTTCAGCGCTTACTATCGGAGGAGTGACCGGCTCATTGGTAAATGGCAAAATGGCTGTTCTCATCGTTGGAAGACGCGTAAGTTATTCTGTTACTGCTTGAGCAAACCTTGGTGTAGTGTAAAAATTTGATGAGATAATAAACCTTTCAACTAGTCTCCATGATTCTGACAATCTTGTAATGCAGACAATGTGAGTTGCTGAATTATTCTGCAGCATAGGATGGTTTTCAATAGCATTTGCAGAGGTTTAGGACCTGGTTCTTTTTTCCCACCCTTTTCTTTAGAAAATTGACTAATGGACTTAACAATCAATGCTTTTTAAAAGGCTGGTTGGTTGCTGGATGTTGGAAGAATTTTCATGGGAACTGGAATGGGAATTGTTGCTTTTGTGGTAATTTTACAAGCTTTCATGTAATATTTACGTTTGCTCTGTCCCATTTGTCCATTGAATATGCATCTGTCAATTTCCCTTTTGTGTAACAATACCTGCATTTTCTTACATGACAGGTGCCAATATACATTGCAGAAATAATGCCCAAGAATGTTCGTGGAGGATTTACAGCGTGTAATGAGGTAAAATTGCATCAAAATGGATTAGTATGAACAACAATCTTGTAGTGCTTCGCGATTAGGCCTGTTTGCTGTATATAACGATCATGCAGTTGATGATATATTGTGGCTTCTCACTAATGTATTATGTTATAAAGTATAAGTAAAATTAACATAAAAATAGATGCAAATAAAATAATAGAGGATATGAAAAATATCTGAGGCGTGTAAGGTACTGTCTTTAAGGATAGTTTCTTCCTCCGTTCTCAAATCGAGACAATGCAGCGGGTCGCAGCAGCTACCCTCCCAGGATATAACAGATCTTCCTACTAATGTGCATTTCAAATAGTGAGGTAACAGAAACAACTCTAATCTTGATTAACACAGCAAAATGCAGCAAACAAGAAAGAGCAGGAAGAAGAGTATCTGAAAAATATACTTTCTGGAGAAGGATAAGTTTCTGATATACTGATTCAGCTTTTAAAGTTTATAAAAGTGAATAATGACCATAAAGGTGAATAATTAACAGAATAATGGTGGTTGAATGACTGTAACTGCTGCAACGGTTAGTTTTCCAATAGCCAAATATGTCTAGTTTGATCGGAGAGTCTGAATAGTCTTAAAAATATTGGGTTCAGGGGTGTCTAGTTTGACCGAAGAGTCTGAATAGTCTCAAAAATATTGGGTTCAGGGGTGGACCGGCCAAGAGCGGTCCACTGCGTAAGGTCCGGTGGGCCCACACCTATCGAGTTCGAGACTGGGTTGCGCAAGACCTCTTATGAGTCTTTTGTTTTGTGAAAGTATAAGACTCATATTGGTTTACAAACAAGTAGTATATAACATTTTTTTTTCATGTGGAATTCAAGTCTCCTTATATAATCATTTATTAAGTGTTACTTGATTTCTCTTTCTCAGGTGAGATTCAAGTCTTTTAAAATATTCTTTATTTTTCAACATATTATGTTGGAACTCTCGTGGCCTGGTGCACTTTGGCTCTAATTGGTGACAATCTGCATGCCCTCTACTTTTAAGCATACCAAATGTGAAAATGAATTGAAATTCTGAATGTTACTTTTGTTTGAATTCCAAGGTGGTCCATGTGTACTACTTATTGTTCGTGTATTCTTCATTCCAAAGTCTCCTAGATGGTTGGTAAGTCAAGATTTCGTTCTGATCTTATGCTAGCTAAATGTTAGCATAGTATAAACAACAGAAAGTGAATTCCTTCCACAATTTTTTTTATCTCATTGCCTACGGGCAAAGCTTGGTAGAGACTAAGAGTTGGGGGAGACTCTGCAGCGCCTCAGAGGAAAACATGCTGATATCTCTGAAGAAGCAGATAGGATTAGAGTAACATCCCATTTAGATCTATTCTTCTCACCATTAATCTGATGTTCGTTTACGATTGCTTCGAGGCATGAAATCTGATGGACTCCCACTTCTATGCAGGATTTCACAAAAAGCATGGAAGGGACTTCGGAGCCTAAAATATTGGACTTGTTCCAAAGAAGATATGCCGATGTTCTAATTGTGAGCCTTGCAACTGAATAAATTCTATTATCGAAAGTCATTGTAATCTAACATCCTATGAATACAGGTAGGCATTGGAATAATGCTTTTCCGCAAATCGGGGGTACCAGTGCTATTGCATTCTATGCTGAGTCCATTTTTGATCGAGCTGGTAAGACGTTTTTAGTATGTCTTCATGTGATTGATCACCGATAAAACCTCCTGAAATGATCAAGTTGTCCCATTTTCAGGATTTTCAAGTGACTTTGGGCAAAAGTCATTAGCCATCATCGAGGTACATGCTATTAATTAAGTTCATAGGAATGGAGCTGCTGCTTTTATGCATCTGTTATTGAACCCAGCTTTGTTTAATTTGCAGATTCCATTTGCCACTGCATCTGTACTTATAACAGATAAAGCTGGAAGGCGGCCACTTCTTCTGGTTGTAAAACTTGTAATAACACAATTATTGGTTTTAAGTATTTAAGTTAGTGAAATGTAAAGAATAAACAGGTTGTGGGAAACCTTTTCGAATGTCTTTAGATTTCTGCATCCAGCATCTGCTTGAGTTGCTTCCTTGCAGGTTTTTGTCCAAAAATTATTCAGATACATACATAAATTCTTTGCTTTTTGGGTTTTTTTTTTTTTTTTGCCCTTGTGACAATTTTAGAGATGATGTTATGAGCAGGACTTCCACAAGGCGAAGGATATCACTCCCATTCTGGTGTACATTGGCATATTGGCAATAAAATCTTACTAAAACAAAAATTCCCATCATTTTGCATATGATTTCTTTTTATGTTCATAAAATGCGAAAGTAAGATAGTATCTCAGAATCTTATTAAATTGATTAATTATATTTTACAATAGAGCTACGCTGCAACTAATACCATAGGGATGACAGGGTTACCGTGTGTTATAATGTTTGAGATATTTAAAATTAACACTCCTTTTCTCCATCTTCCTTAAACAGGGATTTAGATTGAAACTGACTTTTATTGTTTCAGATTTTCCCTATAAACATCAAAAGGGTACTGCCAGAAGCTTGGTGCCTTTAATCAATTGGTCATGTTCATGGGCTGTCGCGTTTACTTTCAATTTTCTGTTGGAGTGGAGCTCTGCAGGTATTTGACAAATCCTCCTCCCCATCTGGCTTCCTTCTCCGTCGTTGATTCTCAATAAGACTTATGATGGTTTTTTTTTTTTTTTTTTTCCTTTTGAGTTACTTCAGGAACATTTCTCTGGTTATTCGCCATCAGGGGCTCAGCTATTTTATTCATTGCAAAGTTGGTTCCTGAGACAAAGGGCCGAACTTTGGAAGAATTACAAGCATCGTTTACTCACTTGGCACAATAAGAAAAACACTTTTTTTTTTATTACCAAACAATAAGAAAGACTGCAAGTGGTCCTAAAGTGTGTGTAAACTATCAAATCTCCTTCTCTTATCTCACATGGGTTGGTACACGATTATTATTTGGTGTTTAGATGCTTGATTGCTTAAATTCAGCAAAACATCTCCGCATCTACCTCACTATGTATTGCATAATAATCGTGTAGATAGCAACTTCTTCAACGCCGAGTCCTCAGAAAATACCAATCGACCTTTGGTCGGTTGAGAACTGTCATTGGAGGTGCGTGGGAATAAATTTGATTTCCGGTACCTTCAAACACCAAAAAGTCCTTACAATGAGTAAACATGTTTGTGGATTTGGCTCCGCATTAGTCTCCTGTAACATTATGGTGAAGACTTACAGTCCGCTTAGTTTCTGGTAAAAAGTGGGAAAAGAAGAAAGAAAATACGGAAATCAATGAACTTTCTTTCTTTCGTGACAATAAGGTCACGGTGTGTGCGAGGGTAAATAAAGAACGAAAGAAAAATATAATTATTATTATTTATTTTATTTTTTTTTGATTTTTTACACTACTTCAAATAATTTTATTTTCTTTCCACTTTCTTTCTCACAAATTACTATTCATATTTTTTTTACCATACTTTCTTTCTCTTACATTTTTTTACCATTTCAAATAACTTTATTTTCTCTTCACTTTTTCTCTCACAGATTAGTATTCACTTTTTCTATCACTTACTTTCTTTCTCTACTTTCTTTACTACTTCAAATAACTTTATTTTCTCTTTACTTTCCTTCTCTTTCTCCTCCTTTTCCATCATTTCTTCGCACTCCAAACACACTCTAAGAGCGGAAGAGAAAATACACATTTTTTTTTCTTATGAGTCCGCCAGCTGTCTTGTTCAGAAAACTTCAAAAAAAAATAAAAAAAGTAAACTATTTAAATGTAAACTTATGAAATTATCCTTCTAATTTATAGGGGCTTTTTCTTTTTTTAAATAAATAATTGAGGGACAAAAATTGTTATTTAATATTTTTTTTCTCTCTACTTACTCACTATATCTAAATAATAACTTTATTTTTTTCACATAATTCCAACTTATCTAAACAATTATTTTTTTCATCACTTTCTTTTTTACTAAATCCAAACAGACATTTGACTGTGACCTATTATTTTAGGCATATTTTAGCTAATGATCATGAAAAAAGAAAATGAGATAAAATCATTGCCAGAAAATTCATAAAAGAGGAAAAAAAAAAAGTTACATAGCTATTTCATATTGGGTTCAATTCTAAATTTTAAAACGAAGGCCTCCGACCCATAAATGTGCTCTTCAGAAAATCTAGGCCTGGAAATAGGCCCACAAGCAATTCTAAATTGTATGTTAAATCGAAAGATGGTTTGCCCAAAATTGACATCTCCAGAAATTTAAGGGGCGAAAACCTTATAAATGTATGAGATCAAAAAAAAAAAAAAAAACCTTATAAATGTAGAAAAGAACTTACTGCACTTTGAGCTTCATTGTGGCTTGTCGACATGGATCGAGACAATCAGATTCTTTGTTTATTTTGGATCAAGTAGGAAATTTAGTTATTGTATTTGGGCCTTGGACTGGTTCATTTGGGCTTAGCGACTATGTAGCAATCATTATTGGACTAGCAACCTAAAACCAAGCGTTCAAGATTGATGTCTCTGACGTTAGGTATTTGGGCGGTAATTCCTTACTGATTCACCGGCCAACCATGAACAAATAATTAATGTGGCTAAATGCATTTTTTTTTTTTTTTGTTAAAAATATGTTAGTTATCATATTTGTGAGCTGTGATCGAGAGTTGATTCATTATTGTCTTCATTCAACTTCCTCTCATCAATAAGTAATGCCACCCAAACACTAATAGATTCGAATACGTACTAATGAGTCCAAACGAAACTCTTTCACAGCGCATTTAACAATTATCGAATCTTGAATCAAACATCCACTCTTCAACCTAATCCTTCAAATCCACATAAAGGCTAGGATACCCATCACTTTTATTGGTTGGTGAAGAGCGACAGAGCGGAGATTCAAATACAAATCAATTGCATGAAAACACGTCGAGTCATCATTCAAAGCTAAAGGAGCTTAAAATTTATGAAGAATCGAAATTGACTAATTGAGGCTTAAATTTGTAATCCGATTAACCAAAACATTAATCCTCCTATTCCAGAAAATACTGCACTAGTTTACGCTAGCCATCTCCCTTTAGAATACTGCCTGCATCATTTAGGTAATGATACTTTCTTTTTCATGATCCGAAAATACGAGGTCCAGTGCATTATGACACTTATATTTTTAGAAGTGTTGCTGCAACAACGAACAAGAAAAAGGACGAATATTCCTTCCATGCTAAATGATAAAGCCAGATCTGTTTAATTATCGTTCGATTGAGACCATACAATACAATGTAAACCCTACAGTTCAATCGGTTCTATCATGTTGATTGGCTCCATTATCTCCCAATGTAGCAATAGCAGGCCACAATAACGCACGTGTGACTTTGTGATCAAACTATTGCTCCTTTTTTTTTTCTCTCTTTTTTTATCATTTACGAAATCCGTTAGACTGTTAGTTATACAAGTGAATAGCTCTCTTTATTTTCATAAATTTCATATCTTTCTTTTCAGGATTAAAATTTAAAATTTCTAAAATAAAAATTTTAAATCTTATTAAAGTCTCTTTTAAAGGACAAACTGTTTTTCCTGTATTAAGAACTAACTAATGTCAAAAAATGACTTTAACGAACATGTTTAGGGAATAACACACGTTGATAGAAAGACAGGTAAAAAGATAACTTTTGTGAGAATTATCTGATTACAATAATTCACTTTACATACATACGTAACACAAGTAGTTAGAGGGTGAGATAATTTGAGCCGACACACCATTTTTGCCTGCACTGGAATCATACTTGAACCCACAAAGAGATTTCTATGTAGAAGTCGTAGAGGTACACTACCACAGATAAAATGGGCAGCCAATACTTCTGAGTCTTGCCATTCAATGAAATTCCAATAATTGCTTTCCTTGCGGCCACGTGTCACGGCAGATGCCTTCCACGTACGCAATTAGTCTGCCCTTTGAAGATAAGATGCTTGTGGTAATCCATCCATGCAAAAGAGTGCAGAAATTAATATATTTAACTAAAATATCACCAGTCTGAAAAAACAAAAAAAAATTAAATCATGAAGACTTATTCTTTTTTTTTTCTTCCTTTATAAGCAAAATCGTGCATACTTTTGATAGACAAAATATATCATTGACACATTTTTTCTTTAATAAATTGTTTTAAATGTTTGTAATCTAAGCTTAGATTTTCATATTTTAGTATTATATTCGAATTTGAATAACTCTATTTTTTTATAACTTATGTGTTCCCCTTACAACAGAAAAAAAAAAAGCTTAAATTTTATAAAATTCATTAGGTTTTCCCTATTAATAAAAAGAAATAACAACAGTACCATTAATTACAAAATTTAATAATAAAATTACTTAAACTCTTAATTTCAGATCATACAAGAATTTAATCAAATAAAATTGAGTTAATAAAATAACTTAGATAATGCTAGAGATTTTTTTTTTTGATCGACGTACATAAAATTTGTGGACTTTTAGGTATACTTATATTGACAATCAATTGCAAGAAAATGGAAGTTATGAATCGTCGCCTAATTTTTGTGCGAATTAGTGGATAAACTACTATCAGCTTTGAACCAAACATGAGGTCCATCGTCACTCCATCGTATAATCGAATTTCCATTCATATTATTAACCCAGACAAAGCATACGATTGATAATCGTTATGGTCGAATGCTAAAAGTGGAAATTAAAGACGATAAGTTTGGGAAAAAAAAGCACCAATTGCAGACGATTAATGATCGAAAAGACTATGATGGACATATCGTAACGATCAAATGTTGCAATCAAATTAAAAATATCCTGTCTACGTATGGAAACAATATACGCCGTTTCCGCCGCCGTATACCATCGGCCGTCAGGGGTCAAGAATTTGGCCAAAAAGTTCTCGGCTAAAAATATCTTATAGAAAAGTTTGTGTGTTGGAAGATTTCGCCGTACTAAGCTTTAAAATGCAACAAATAACGGGATATATTTTTTTTAGTTTTAAATTTTTGTATTTTTGGTATAAATCTTAATTTTTTTAATATTTTATTTAAGTACTAAACCTTTCAATTTCTTACCAAATCAGTCCTTTTATTTACGAAAATTGATCAATTCATTAATAAATGAGTTTAAATTAATGAAAATTATTAAAAAAAAGGTCAAATAAATGAATTCAATATTTTTTTATCAACAAATATGTACATAAATATTTTTTAATCAATTAATATACGAATTAAATATGTAAAGTGCATACTTTTTGATGAAAAAAATTTTTAATTAGTGTATTTAACATTTTTTCAAATAATTTTTGTAAGGTCAAAATTATTTTTTTAATTGATTGATCACTTTTTGTTAACATATGGACTAATTTAGTAAGAAATTAAAAGATTTAAAATTTAAATAAAATTTTAAAAAAGTTTAGAACTCATATGTAAAAACCTCTACAAATTTAGGACTTTAAAATTGTATATCCTGAACAAATCACTAGTTTAGTATAATTGTATTAATATTTTCTGTAAAAATAAAATAAAGTAATAAAAATATTTATTTTTATTATTTCATATTTTTAATAAAATTACATTAAATTAGTAATTGATTACATTTTAATGATTTGCATGGCGAAATTATATGATTGCACCCTATGATGCACAATCCGCACACCAAAAAAGGAGGCACACCCAACAGAAAAAAGAAATATCTTATCTTTGCTCGCAGTGATAGTTATTGGTAGCAAAGTTTGTGCCAGTGATCGATTATCTAACCTTAGATATATTATGAGAAATATCGCAAATTTTTTATGCGAGAATCACGTGAGCTATAGAAAACACGTACAATTATTACAGGCGAGTCACGCATTTATAAGCCTATCATTGTACAATTAACAATTTTGTTTGCAACTTTCGTCCGTCTATGTCACAGAGCTATAGGTTATTATGTAAATATACTTTTAACTAAGTGATATTTTTTTTACCTAGAAAATGATAAAAAAAAATGACATTCTACACATTCGTTACAAAGAATTACATTGACTTTCTACAAAATAAACTATATTATTTACATTAAACACTTGAAGTAGCAAATTTCAAACTACCCAACAAACATCTCCAAACCATTTATAACCCTGTAGTGCCTGTCGTACGTTTAGCCTTAATGACATACTTGACTAAACAGTTTGTTTGCTTGACTAAAGAGTTTGTGATCTAAAGTAATTGTTGTTTTTGGTACAATGTAATCTAAAGTAATGGTAGAAACCTTGATGTTACCTAATTTAATCAAGACTCCGTAATACAACAAAAAGTACATACCGAGGTACCTAGAATTCTATGCCGATTTCGGACATGATGAGATCATGGCTCGGACAACATTATACATTATGTTCAATATTCTATTTCTATATTAATTAAGACTTTATCACAGTCTGTTAATTTTTAATTTTTTTATAAATATTAATCAAAAATCAATAAATCAACACTTTTCGACGATAAACTTATAATATGTTAGACTTTTAATGTTTTGATAACTAATTAACACATGTTACATATAAATAACTATAAAAAAAATAAATAAAAGCATTTGTCGCTAACAAAATCTTATTAATTATTTGCAATCTTCTAGATAAATCTACGTCACGCTTATATTGTTGTTGTTTCTCATTCTAATCTAAAAAACACCTTGCAGACTGGTCCATGGTCACCCTAACTCGGACATATCTTATATTCTTATCATGCAATGTGCGATCCTTTCCATTCTGAGCTGTAACTACTTTGTTTGCAAATTTCAAGACGTGTTTTGGAAACAACCACCCTTTCCTATATCCTTAGAAATTGTTTCTCGGTCAGTCTACAGGGGCATGGTGCACTGTAACAGAAATGCGATCAATATATATATATTAATTGTTTCCACATTTTACTTAATATGCACATCACATGTTTTTTTTTTTGAAATAAGTGTGTGGATCCTGTGTAAAATCCACAACCTCTCTTTCTTTTATTATGCGTCCAAACCTGTCTATCTCCTCATCTTTCTAATTTTTTCCATGATTTCTTAGCTAAATTTATGCTAATTCTCCTTTAAAGTTTAATCTCAATTCCCTCCAGGCTAAATTTCGTGTACTCTTTTTCTTTCTTGCCTCTAACAAATACCCATTGGTATAATTTAATTGTTTTCTTTTATCATATGACTAAAATTTTAGCCTAATGTGTACAAATACCCAAGAAGTATTGACTTCAAGCCTCACCTTTCATCGATGCAAACAAAACAAGACCAAAAAAAAAAGAAGGAAAAAAATCTCATATTAGTCCAATCAAAATGTACTGACCTGTAGCAAAAAAATTTCATAACTCGTCCGCAACATGGAAACAGACGGAACAAAAGAAAAGCACAACAGAATTCGTAACCAAAGATTACGATAGAGGAAAACAAACATAAGATAAACATCAATTCAAACCAAGAAAATATTGAGGTGACCAATTCTAAAAGAGGGGTAACAAAAAATAGAGAATGGAAGATAAATAAATAAATAAATAAAATTGCAAACGTGAGCGAAGTTTTAGGCCATATTTTTACGTGGGACCCGGCACCGATTACTCTATCAATACAGCTCACATTTCACCCAACCTTTTGTCTCGCTGGCACTCTCTATGCCAGTCTCTCTCCCTCTCTCTCTCTCTCTTTCTCTCTCTCCCCCTATCTTTGGCCTGAGGATGTTATTAATACCCTCATCCCCATCTCCCAATTTTCCTCAAAATCTTACCCAAATTTTCTTCCAAAACCTCTTTTCTTCAATTTTCCAAATTGGGTCTTTCTTCAAAATTTTTTGCATACTAAAGTTTGTGTCAAATGATGAGTTTTTGCAAAAAGAGTGTCAACTCCTTCTTAGGTCTAAATAGCCTTAGTACTGAAAATTCTTACAAATGCATGGCTGCAGCTTCTTCCAGTTCTCTGGCATGTGGGTTAGGGTTAATAAATGCAACTGCTGACACCCATAAGACACCAAACGTTGTTGAATCCGCCATTTTTAAGTCTTTGTCCTCGCCGCCGCCGCCGCCGCCGGGGACGTTGTTCTCCGGAAAAAAAGATCCCGGAGGGATTGGATTCATTGACGATATTGGTGGGGGTGTTGATGGGTTAATGAGTTGCACTGAGAGCCTTGGATTTGAGAGCTCCGACGAGAGAAGGGTGGACGATGAGATTGAGCTGTGTTCCAGTAGTACAAAAACCACTACTACTACTAGGGTTAAATGGAGGAACGGTGGCGAGAAAAGAGAGATGAAGGAGTTTCCGCCGCCGATTTCCTCGTTGAACCATAACGGTCGGCCTAGTTTCTTTCTCCGGCCGATGAGGACGGACGGCAGGTTGGAGTTGAGGGAGATTAGAATTGACAGGCCAGAGATTTTACAAGCTTATCGTCAAGATGGAAGATTGACGATGCATTTTGTTCGAGACGATGAAGACATTGAAGAAGGAGATGAGAACGATCAGGAACAAGAAGAAGAAGAAGAAAAATGTGATGATCAATTGGAGAAAGAAAAAGAACAAAAAGTGACGGCGAAAGAAGAAGGAAGTGAGGAGGTTGAAGGAAAGAATATTGGAGAAGGAGACGACGGAATCGAACAATGGAGGTTGCAGGTGACCGGACAGGGTTTACGGCGGTGCCACCACATGTTAAGTCACCAAAACCACCACCACCCACATCATCACCACCACCACCATGGCAATCACCACCACGACCTACACGCGTGGGGACAGCATTGTGTGACAACTAGCTAGGTGAGGTTAATTACAAGGAAAAAAAAGTGGAGCACCATAAATTTTTTTTACAAAGTTTTACCTAATTGCAATCAGATCTGAATTTTTGTAGTTACTGTAATATTTTTTACAATAAAAAATAAGTATATCTTATTAATTTTTAGTTGTAAAAAATATTATAATAATTATAAAAAAAATGAGATATCGTTGTAATCGGGCAAATTTTGAGAAAAAAATTTCTGAAACTGAAGGGACTCTAATGACGGAGCTAGTGCAAAACAGTCTTGATCGCTTGATGCTTGGCTGGTTCGCCCGTTTTAGCTTTTGAAGCCAGAATCCAGAGTTTATCCACCAAAAATAGAGTTCCAAAAAAGAGTTAAGAGGGGCTAGCTGGCTAGCATATGTGGCACGCGGGGGTCGTATTGTGTGTATGTATGTGTTCTTTTTATTTGGACGTGTATTGTTGTTTTTGCTGTATATAATATTTGTTGAACAAGGGTAGGAAAGAGATTGTTGATGTGTCTCAACCCAAATGGAAAAAAAAAATGTTTTCATTTTAGGGATGGGGTTTAGCAGAGATAGAAAGAGTCATTATCAGTTAATTTTCCTAATTTAGAAGTCCCTTGTTTAGATTTATTATCCTCCTAGGGAAATAATCATAATAGTAAAATTAGCTATCGGATAAATTTTTTTTTTTAAACGATTAAAAAAAAGAATGATAGTTATAGTCACTACCAACCTAGACAAGGTCATTCATTAATATTTTTATCCAACTTCTTTTATAAATAGGACTCACTATTCGAATAATTATGATATCATATTAAACTCTTTGACACATAACTATAGTGATTAATGAATCTATAATTGGGTTATACGCTTCACCAACAACTAGCATATTATTAGTTAAGGGAAGTGTATTAAAGGAATTAAAATCTAGATCAAGTGTATACTGATTAACCACCAAACTCTTATATCCAATGGTAGCTATTGGGTATTGTGTTGTACAATTTTCTTCTTATAAATCAGTAATTTTTGTGTTTTATTATTTGAGATAGTATAAAATGAAGGAAAAAAGTTCGATAATTTTACTTAAACATATTTGAAATAGTAATAAAGTAATATAAGTACATTTATAAAATAAAAATAAATAATAAACTATCAAATATTATTGAGATTGTATTAATATATATTACTATTTATTTAAAATCAAATATAATTATTTTAAAATAAAATTAGATTAAATTATATTATTCTATTCGTGTCTCAACTATTTGAAGCCATGTAAGCAAGCTTGACAAGGGGGACCATTGGGCAACTTACCTACTACCTACCTTTAGTTTTACTTTTTGGGTTGTGTTCGTCACAAAAGAAGTTATCTGGAATCATGAGATTCTTGATGAATCTAGGGCATTTGGCGAGGGTGGATTGGCTGATTATCCAACTTCGTCAATGAAGAGCAGACCTTCGAGCCCTTACAATACTTAAGATGATCACATGAGCAATTGAGTATGAGATCAGCATATGATTCCGAGTCAGCCGATAAAGGAATAGAGAATGACTGCTAGCGTCAAATGTGACACAAACTTTAAGGAAATCCAAATCATAAGGATTTTTTTTTTCTAACTATTACATAAATGCACAATTTTTATAAACATGTAAATAAACATAAAACTATTTTATATTATATATAAAATATTTTATGTTACATCAATGATTTTTTACACGACATAAAAAAGATTTATGATTATATATTATTTTACTATTACATAAAATGTAATTTATATATTTTGCATTCATTTATATTTATAAGATTGTATCTGTAAAAAAGTTTATAAAAACATTTTAAGAGTCAACCAAGAGGACAACAAAGAGTGGCTGTGTGTAAAGTGACAGAAAAATTTCAAGCAATTTAACATAAATGTTACATGGAATTTTTTTAAAATTCAAAAAATCTCGTCGTGTTATTAAGATCATTAAGTACATGTAATTATTCAATGATGAACGATAACAATTGAAGATGAAAATGAATAAATATATACAATTAGTCATTATGATAGTGGCACTAATCTACGTCTATTTGACGTCCAGATAAATTAAGCCAGACTTGATGTGACACAACAAATTAAGGAAAACGGAAATGCTACATAGTCAAATAGGTTGGTGGATAAATTGTGTCTATATTATAATAAATATTGTATTTGTACAACCACAATAATAAAATGTACAACAAAAAAAAATGATTATTTTTTTTCTGTACATATTTTAATTGTAGTTGTACAAATTATTCTTTTAATTGTAATATGAATACAATTTAATTACCAAATTATTTATCCACGTGTCCGAAGGAAATTTTTTCAAGGGAAACTATTGACACAAAAATAGTCAACGAGGTGCATATATACTTTGACTAAACAATAGCTACACAAAATTGAAACCCCACTGGTCATTTTGATTAGATTCACTTTGGGGGAAGGACCCAATCCAGTTAAAAGGACAAATGGCCACTTAAACAGCCTATGCTATGGGCAGTAATAAATTTGGAATCCAAAATAATTGGGCCTATGTCCTATAGTGGGCTTATGTCCTATAGTGGGCTTTGCTCTCCAGTGTCATAAGTTCACTAGTTTTTTCTCCTCTCGCGTCTTTTTCCGGACGGTTAGTTCTGAAACCTTTCTACATTTTCATAGCACACTTCCCACTTAGTTTGCTTACAAAGTTTTGATCTGCACAAACATCCTGGAACCCTAGTTTAAGTTTCTATGTACTTACCTTCCAACATGTGAGATTTTTTTTTTAAAAATTTTTAAATATCAATATATTTATTCAGAATTCAAATTTATGCACGCGCATCAACCCCTTTGAAGTTACAAAAAAAAATCATAATTGGTGTCAATTAAGACCAAAGTTAAGTATTGCAACAAAATTCCAACGATGTCCCTTCTATTTTTAAGAAAAAGTTTATATGTGGCTGTATGTGTTAGACTTAGATTGCAAAAGTTTTCCAGCTTTTCTTTTTTTTTTTTTTAGCATTTATACCAAATAAGGAAAATTAGAAAAATAAAAGGGTAAAAAAAAGGGGGGGCCTTGCAGAACTGTTCTAGGATCTTTCAATGGAAAAAGAAGCTTTTTCCAACTATATTGCCCAAAGTCTTAAGCTATCCTTAATGTTATCCTGGCAACACCGATTGGAATTCTGCTCTATTTACAAATGTGAGTGTAAGTCCTTTGTTAGACATTAATATCAGACCCAAACTTGGGTTTCATTCAATAGGTTGAGGTTTTGGGTTGAATGATTTCTTAATATAGTAACGAAGCCTTTATGATCAATAGGTCATTGTTCAAATCACATAAGAAGGGTTGAGGATTGGTTCGGTTCAACTCGAAAGTCTAATTTGTTTGCTATAGCTTAAAATTTGGTTTGGACTCTAGACTTATCAATAGCCTCCTACAATGGTCATACAGGTCTTATTAGATGATATTTGTAGAGTTTCTAAAAAAAAAAAATTGTGGAGTGAACTTGCCACCAAAAATGAAAAAAAAGGATGGCGTATGAAATTTTAATAAGAACTTACATTAACCTTCACTTTCTATAGCAGAACGGAAAATAAATAAATAAATAAATAAATAGGAAAGCAGCCTACTTTGATCCAAACTACTAGTGCAACCATGTTGCACAAAATCCTTGTTTCTTCAAACTCTTCTTGTGACTTAGTCCATTTGAAGCTTCAAATTGCTCTGAAATTCTAGGTGCTGTTGCTACTACAGGCTACACAAAAGCATCAAGCTTTCCGAGCTGAGCATCTTATTTTTTGGCAGGAAATGGGACTTACACCAAAGAGCTGCCGGGTTCACAAAGGACATAAAGGAATGTTAAAAGTGCCTATCCACTATCCACTTGTGCTGCCAGTTTTGCCTGAACTACTCTAGAGTTGCAAGGCTGCATATTATCCAGGAGATTTAAGTCTGTCCACCTGAGAACCGTCGTCAATTCAATTATTCCGAGCTTCCCATTTGCAATGTGAGCGTCTTCCTTTCCTGATAAAGCGCGGAATTGCCAAACTACCATGCTAATATAAATATGGCCTCTGAAACCTTTTTTTTGATCCAATTGAATTGAGGTAGGTGAAGTCAACTATGAGTGAGCACCCAAGTTATATGCTTGGTGCTCAATAGCCTCTGCAGTCTTCTGAGCATCGATCCTGAGGTGACCTCCATTTGTCTTTATTGATTTCCATTGGATTAACAGAGAAACTGGAAAATGAGAACCACCAAACTTTCAACTTGACAAAAATGCCACCAAGTCCTCATAGGAAAACCTGCTTAGCAACTGTGTACATATACGACAGGTATGATAAACAAGATAAAATAGGCCCACAAATTGTTGTGGACCAATCAGTACAAGGACAGAAAGGGATGATGGGAGATTAGCATGCAGCAGATCATAGTTGGGATCCTAACAATTGGAATGTTTGCAAGTCTATACATTGTTGTGCTTTGCATAACATGAAGTTTCGCCTTTCCTCGTAGCTTCTGTTAAAGTTTGATACTTCCATTAACTAGTCCTTCATCTGTGAAGAGGAGGACCATTCTTTTCATCGTAATCCGATATCACACATGGATCTCTAGCCTACCTAAGGTAAGATGAATGGAGGAAGGACATATCTTTTGCAACCATGTGATGTTATATCATGCAATATTAAATGGTCTCTGCAAAGTATCCTTCTTAGTATATTAGTTCCAAATTGGCAATTGTGCTGTAACTCATGGTCAACCCATCTATTGATCTTGTTTCCATAATTGGTATTTTGGTTCATTCTAGGTATGCATTCATCATGATTTTACCTGCCTGAATTTTAGTTTCAGGTCTAGAGTTCAAATCCTAGTCCACACGAACCTAACGAAAAAGAAAAACTGCGAAAAAAATGAAAGGAACTATCCTTCCTGTTGCCAAAGACAGATTAACTGTAACATCGGATTGATCTTTCTGTCCTGTGAGTTTGCATCTTAAGCAAAATTCATTGTAGACCCCCACTACATAAAAGAAATTAATCGGCGAAGGATATGTTTTTATGGCATGAAGATTAGGCCAATATGTATCTTTACTGTGTTGCCATATATGCTTCTGTAGCATTTTACCATACATGAATATTTCTATAAACAGGGCAAACATGATAAATGCAACAACTCACTGGGAATGCTAGCTGTAGTGCTATATATGCACTGTCTCAGTTTCTGCACTAAAGGTCTGTGCATCCATAAAAGAAGAGGAAAATAAAAAATGGGTTCAGTCTTCAATCATTCCCTCTTGCTGTGTTCATTGCTTTTCGTATTCCTCTTTCTCCATACAGCAGCATTCTGTCATGACACTCAGGAATGGATTGAAACGATCTGCCGCCAAATGGAAGCATTTGGCTTTTGCAACAACACTTTCAATGAAAATTTGAGATCTCCTTGCATGGACATCGTTGGCTTGACTCAGCTAACGATCGAACTAACCACCAGAAATGCAACCAATATACATGACTTCAGTCTGTCTCTCCTAATCGATGCTAGTGATGCAAGAGATCTCCAAATCCTTAAGGAATGTGCAAATGACTACCAGTTGGTGGTGAAGGCATTTGATCAAGCGTCTAAGGACTTCTTCGCAGAAAATTACGGGAACATGATTGCCCATGAATTAACAGCGCCAAAGCCAGTATCCATCTGCCAAAGTAGTTTGTCATTCAGGTCCTCACCAACCCATGCACTTAATGTATTGATTGAATGGACCACTGAATTGAGGATTCTCATTGCCATGTCTATTGTCACAGGCCACTATCTTACAATCACTGGATGTTATTGTTAGGTGGCCACCATTCTTCAAGTTCTGAAGTTGCTTTGGTGGCTAAAGAATACAACTGATGTATGATGGCATGTAATGCAATCTTAATCAATTCAAATAAAACTTTTGTCTCTTAATTTCTAGAGGGCACCAAGAATAATCTTTATTGGCTGCATTGGAAAGACTATTGTGCTTCTGCATCATTCACTACTCTTGACAACTTCATTATATTCACAATTTTTTATTCTCTCAGGGCGAGCCTTAATGGAGCAATAAAGTTTTTTTTTTTTTTATCAGTATCTTTGTTAAAGCAAGTAAAAGACTGTACGTCATAGTGTGAAAACCATAGCGCGCACACACAAAAAAATAAAGCGCAGTTATATGACCCGACGCCCTCACACCTTCTACCATGCACCTCCTAGGATTTCCCTTCCTAAAATAGCTTGTGATGTGACTCGGACTGAAATCTGATGCAGGATTCAAACCTGCGCAGATGGGGGCACAGATCCAAAAGGAAAAGTATAAATTTGGGTTTCAAATGGAAATTAACTTGTTCTCATCAGATTCAATGATGAAACGAAAAGAAACCTGGCACGGATTTGCATAGTTCTTTTCTTGAAGCTCGTCAAAATAAAACTGAGAGCTATGTTTATAACTATAAAGTCTTGTTTTCCAGAAAGAGCAAATAGGACAGTTCTCCAAACTTCAAACCCAACAACAATTTCTGCACAATAACAATGGGAAAACCAATGGAAATATTTGCCGTTTCATTGTGCTTTATAAGGATACAATTATTGCTGTAAGGTACGTTTGAAGAGCCAATAGTAATGACACTCAACATATGCCTTTGCCTTCCCAATCCTGTCAACATGACTGATGCTCAGTGGTTGTGAAATGAATCCTTAATGATTATCCCCGTGAACTATTTCTCTTGAAGAGCTCTTCCCGTCTCTTGGTGGAGTTCTGCTAGATAGATGGGGCCGCTGGTAACTAGGAATCACATTTCCTGATGACACTTAGTCAGGGTTGGTGTACTCAAGCAACATATGTGGAGACCGATAAATTTTCACAAGCATCCAGTAAAGAACCTCCTCAACTTCAAGCTCACCTTCTGCTCTTGCAGCATATATATCCTCACATATAGCCAATAACCTGCATCAACAAGCATGTATCTGTCCTATAAATTCTCGCTGGAACGACTCATGACACATGCAAACTCATTATATTGGTTTCTAAACCTGAACATGGTACAGAATGCAAATGCATTTCTTGGTTGGTATTTCAGTTAACAGCCACAGTTTTAATTTTCTATGGTCAGACTTAAAGTGGAAGATGACATAATATCCATGGAAGAATTAAAGCTCACAATACCTGTCACAAGAAGGAAGATTCTCAAATGGGATTCTCATTCTTAAGTCAGAACATTGCAATCTAATAAACCGGCCAACTGCTAGCACGAAGCTGATGTAGAGACCCCATATACTGAACTTGCTGAGTGTTTCACCGAGAATGCCCTCTGGAGAAGCATATATATTTATCAGGGAAGCATGTGCTGGACATGATAAATGTATAAACACTTCCATGGTGTCTCCTCAGATATATACATGTAATTACAGAAAATCGATAGACACTTACGTGGTGTTTCCTCAGATACAATAATAGCCATAGGTCCTGCCAACTCGCCACATCCAAATGATGTATTTGTGTCATGGAAAGACCACCATTCTGGATTCCCATGGTTAAGAACAAGTTTTGCACTGACCAGATAGTCTACCTGCAAACACCTCATGTCACATTATCTTCAGCAAAGCTGACCAACAGGCGCAAACACATTTCTGTTAATGTAAGTATCGTTATATAAGGCCCGCAAATAGTGCAAAAACACATACCGAGTGCTCAAGACGCCGAACTTCACCAGATCCAGTGACTCTGAAGTATCTTGGGTAAACATTGTGCATTGTAAAGCTATTGGCAGTACCATTTAGCACTTCCATTACTTCCACATACGAAGGAAGATCATTTTCTTGAACAATCAATTCATACCGTACAATTTCCTTTCCTTTGGGTCTGTCCCTGATCAGTTGCCAATAAAAAATAATGTCTATGCTCCACTCAAGAGATTTGATGTATCTGGCCAGGACAACAGGAGGAACAAGCCACCAGTTACTAGCATCAGCTTGGCAGCATATTAATTGGATGTCTTTCTTATTGTATGCACTTAAATAACCTTGTGGGTCTAGGTCACCATGCACATCAAGCTCATCCCATGCAATCTTTTCACATAAAGTTGTCTCAAATAATGTCAGCCTCCCACTAATCGTCTTTATATCAATGCGAATGCTGGCATCTTTGATAGGGTTAGCAATATTTGTCGGGTTACCACTGCTATACATCTGCCCAGAAAAAATAAATTCATCAGAATCTCCAAGAGGGCCACCCGTATAGAATAGATCCAAGTGTTACCTTTTGCCCCTCACTGTAGAGTAACAATTATGGGATTTGGAATCTCAAATCTATTGTCATACAAGCGCATGGACGCGCATGCATGTGCAAACAAATAGGGGCTGAAAGGAAATGAATGGTTATACCATATCACTGTTAGAGGACGGCCGCTTTGCATGCTACAGAAGAAAGGGACCGTTGACCTTTTAAGAAAGTGGACAACCATTTCTGGATGCCAAGTCCAGGATATTGCGAGTTTTATATTCTTAAAGTCCAAGAAAAGACGCTTCTGCAAGATGTTTCACACAATAGGTCTTAGTTTTCTTTTTCCTTTTTGCACATGCTTAACCTTGTTTTACTTGTTTAACTGTCAAAACCTTGAAATCTTTCCTTTTTTCTCTTAGTTAATTGGAATTGCCATAGAAATTTTGCTTTGTTTGAATGAAGCTTTCATTTAACCTGAAGATGACTTTGTATTTTTGCCATGCTAACTCTTTCCAATTCATCTACCATAGCCAGGTAGAGCCAACTATTTACTTCGTGATACTCTTTCATTTGTCAGTAATTTGCTTTTGGGCTATCGTGCAGCAATTTAAAGCTACATTGCAACAATCCACCATCTAAAAATACTAAAATTTACAATAAAAGCATCTGGGACTAAATGATATTCTTACCAGCATAGGAGCCCACATGACACACATCAGTATGAAAAATAAGCAAATCCCACTGCAGAATTTAGTCATTTTGGTTTGCTTTTCACCTTGTTGATGCTTAGCTCTGTTAAGCACCGCATCACATTTGACAAGATACAAGCTTGAATGGATGTCCTCCAACTACATAAAAAGCTGAGGTCAGATCTAGAAACCAGCATGTTGCATCATCTCAATCCAAGAGTTTGAAAAGAAAACAACAGCAGCAGAGTTCATCATATAAAGAAACTGATTGATGCACGTCATTAAGCTTTGGTTTAAAAGGCTCGGAGAATAGAATTAGATTCACTTGGCTATCACCAAGAACCAGATATTCCAGGTCGCAAAACCAGCTTTTTTCTTTGCAAACCATGAGAACTCGCATCCTAGTTCTAGCCAATTTGCAAGTGATAACTGGTTCAATAAATCAAACTCATCAAAATAAATCTTCATAACAAAACACTAGTACTGGTAGTGATGACAGCAATATGACATTACAGATATAACAGAGAAACGTGGTAAGAGGAGTTGCCATAGGTGCAGAATCTAGTGGCCGTGATAACTATTTAATAGCCTGTACTTTCAACACCATTTAAATGTAAAACTGAAAATCGCAATTGCCAGCATCAGGGAAGAAGCAATCCCTGAATTGAGAAGTGTAGACTCCTTGGCACAATAACTCTCCAAGAATACATGATGAAGACAATCATGATGATGGTATTTGTCATAAAAAAAAAAAATGTAATGCATTCCATAATGGCAACTTAAACTGCAACATACTTACCTTTAGCCAGTCATACATGGTCAAAGATGTCGTTGTGCAAGACCAATCAAGAACACATCGCAATTCATAAAGGAATGGCAAGGCGCGGTATAGTCGGAAACCCAAATAGTTAATTTGTGAAACTTTACTTGTCAAAAACTGTCTATACAAAGTGCTCTCATGTGGAACACCAAATCGTATCTGTATGGCCTGCAGAGCCAAAGATATTGCCTTTGTCAGATAGATAGCTCGAAGTGCTAATTTTCCAGCATGTCTGTGTTGTGGCTCTGCATACCAAGCGTACTTCGTGATTGCATAAGTGAAGAGCACAAGGTTGAAAATATGGAGGATGACTTTTCCAGTAGCAAATGAACAGAGGTATATAATACGATCAAGCACAATTAAGAAAAAGATTGCCTGCAAGAAGAAAAAGCTTGGATGCTTCAGCAAGCTACTTCAGAAAAATATATCAGATTATTCTTTTTCTTCCTTTTTTCTTTTCTGTCAGCAGAGGTTCAGAAATTGTTAATAAACTCAATTGACAGTGATTAATAATGTTTGCATAATAGGGTACAAAGAATAATGTTTGTTCAAACTTTTAGAATCTATTTCCATTGTGTGTGTAGCAATGGGAACTTCTGATAAACTTACATTGTAAAACTATGCTTTTCATCTGTACCATTGGTTTTGGCGATAGTTCTTATTCAATAAACAAGTAAATGAACAAGTTTATAGCATATGATTCTACTCTGATATTAGCGCTACAAAAGGAAAGAGGTATACCATTAAGATGGATACATAATCTGTTGGGAATTGATCTTCAAGCTGATAAACTTCAAGGATCTCACTCTTGTTTTTCATGACCGACTGGTAGAAAGTGGCCACCAAAAAGAAAACGGCCAAATCTGCACAGAATATGTAGGCATACAAATCCATATCCTTTTTCCTTCCGCCAATTACTGAGAGTACTGGGTAAGGGAATCCTATATTCTTAAGAATGCCAGCCCACTGAGCTTCTATAATCTCATAAGCTACATCTGCTGCTGGAGTTAAGGATCTGTAAAGTTCTGCATTGCTACATCCTTTCAAAGAAGAGGCATATAACACCTCAAAAACAGCCAGGGCGACATCATCATTTTCTGCACTTCTTTCAATACTTTGAACACGAACACGACTGATTGAGTGGAAATGATCCACACTCTTCTCCTTGCATCTAATATCATGCATGATCTTCAGTAACTTATTTATTTTTGATTTGATTCTCTCTGGCTGAATGCCATCCTCGGGCCACTGATCAACTTTCATAGAGAGCTGGACGAAGTAAGGTGGAGTCTCTGCACCCTGGGTTAGAGACCTCCAGTACCTGTAAAGATTTCTAGTTGAAAGTCTGATGGCATTTTTAGCTGACAAAAGTAGTCCCTCTAATTTCATCATGCAACCACTGACAGCCTCTTCTTGGAATTTGTTTCTCATTTTTCTAAATCCACCTTCAGTAAATGCTACCCACTCACTGTCCCTTACGGTGATTGATATTTGTACGAGAGTAAACAGATACACCAGAAAAAGAGGCAGGTTGCTGACTACAAAAGATGACCTGATTCTACTCTCAGGGAATCCTAATTCCCGCAGAAAACTCTTATTGAAGATCGATCCAATATGTTGGATGAAGATTTGATAAATGTACTGAATTAATATACACATCTCAGTGTAAATCAGAATTATAACCCAGAACATGTTGGTTGGACCGGTATTTACACAGAGAGCATATAAAAAAAGAACTGTGGGATAAACCATAGAAAGCAAACTGAAATTCCAAAGGAACATTAGGACAAAGCAACAATAGCAAACCACATCATTATTCAATCGCATTTGGGTCCAGATGTAGCGGAGGATCATTCCAAGTTGCCGCCTTGCAGAATCTGAGGTAACCTTCTCACTATCAGATTGTGTAGAAAATGCCCTGCTTATAGGTTCGATTTCAGTGTTCTGAGTCTCTATCTCATAATATACCTCATCCTCAGAGGAAAAGTAATCTGAATCAGGTTCTTCCCTTTTTATCTTAAAGTGCCTCACAAGATTGCTGACTACCATGTTACCAAGAGACTGCACGTGAGAAACTCCATTGCCGAGTAGACGTATTGCTGACATTAGTGGTCTTTTCTTGTCTCGGAATTTCTCATTTTCCCTTTGGCATGTATCTGAAAAGTCATAATTAGCAGCCTTATCATTAATCCCAATGATGTCACGAAGGATATCAGCTGACTGGTTTCTGGAGTTCAGTGGTGATGAAGTTCCCGTTTTTTCACTTTTCGGAGATTCATTAGCAATAAAAGAAAATGCTAAGTCAGTACTCACATCAACATTTTGATTCCTAGAATCTCTATTTAGGGAAGGGTTTCTTCTCCCTCTGATGCCTTCACTTTGTGAAGTGTTACTACAATTGGCCATGGAGGTCATGTGTTGAAGCTGAATCTGGAGGTTAAGCATCTCTGATTTAATCTTTTCCACTTGTAAATTACGCAGGCGCTTCTGCTCTTCAGATTTACGTATCTCTTGCAATTGTTCAGTTTTCCAAGCAGCCCGCTTCTCCTGCTCACGTACTATGGTCTCAAACTGCTCTGCTTCAAGATATTCTGACACATGCTCAAACTCCTTGATCGAAAATATGTATGATTGTAGAGACACCAGCATAAATATGATTATCTCAACAAGTGCAGATCTTGACGTAATCCGGAATCCATATCCATATTTATAAAACCCAACAACCTTACTTAGGTAATCTATCATTTCACATTTCCCCTCACAGAAGTTGCCCACAAAAGGGGATTGATAGGCAAGAGAGAGGACAATCAAAGCAAAGTTGTACATTCTCAAGAACTTGAAGATTTCGTTCTTCTTATTCAGTATTTCAAGCCTCATGCGGAAAAAGATCATGGCAAATACCAGATATCCCAGGTGCAGAATGTCAAATTCGAGTGTTCCCGTGATCAATATCAGTGCTAGAACAAGATCTAGTAAGTGGCAATAGCCGTAAAGCCTAAGGTAATCAAGAAATGTCCACAAGTACTTTGTCTCAAATGAGAAATCATGTAGTGATGCTTTGCTATTCTGAGACATCAGGTGTCGATAAGTCTCTGATGCTGAGAGTCTGGACAAGTGATCAGCTCGAAATTTGAAACATGCAAACATGAAAACTGCATAATAGCTTATGAGAGTTCTTGGATCATCAACTATGACTCCTGTACAAAAGAAAATGGTGTGGTCAAGTTCAGCTCTGAAACAGATAGCTAAATGTCACTAATTTTGAAGGATATAATAAAACAGGTCCGTAAGTTGAAGCAGCTGCAATTTCAATGTTCATGTCACTGAGCACATGACTTGGTGCCATTAAGTGGCTGCATTGCTTAAAAGATTAAAGGTAATAGACCAGGAAGAAGCAAATGTAATGCCCATTTTAAAGGGGCCTGAGAATGAAATAACATTGTTAAATAGCAAACTATGTGACAAAAAGTCTAACAAGGGAAATTAGCTCATCAATTGTTAGAAAAAAGGAAACAACAATGCTTATTGTGAATTGGTTCCACTTTCAAAGATGCAACATATTTAAATTTTACAAAAGTCCTCATTGCCACAACTAGCAAGCAACTCTAGTTGAAGACAAGTAAACAAGTTCAACAATCAAATGTTGAGTTTGTCTTTGAACAAGTTATAGTTGGAAAGTTCCAATCAAATGCCTGCAGTTTTTCTGAAATCTATAGCCAATGAGAATCCAACTACCAGATTATCAGCAGTAAGTAAAAGAAGATTCACTTGGCAAAGGGACGTGAGCCTTAGCTTAATGGCCAAAGTGGAGACTTGTGACTCAAAGGTCCAAGGTTCAAGTCCCACCATTCACCCATCCCAAAAAAAGCAAAACAAAAATCACTCGGCTAAAGTAAAATTTGGAAGTCTGCATGAGTTTATTTTCAGTAGCAGGCACCAAAAAAAAATGATGTTGCATGTGGACGCAAGTCTCAATGAATGCAGAAAGAGATACCTAACCAGCATTTTTTGCAATGATTGAAGTAAACATCAGAGCTTCTCCAACAGTCATTGCAAGCCACTTTTGCATCTTCTGTTCCAGATGCGGGATTCAACCAAAGGGCCAAGTATTCAAGGATGATTATGGAACCAAATAAAGATAAAAATATGGGCCATAGCTTTTGGATGACATGCCGAGGTAAAAGAATACAAGTAGCAAGTGACGCAACATAGAGCAGAGAAATGGAATTAAGCACAGCAAAGCTGGCAAGAAGCAATGCAATCATATTAATCTCAAGGCCAAAGAGATTGAACATGTGCTCCATCCAAAACTTCATGTATAATCTTAAAATAGTTTTCTGCATTCCAAGCCTCTCTTTCCTTAAGTTATGAAATCGCTTTCGGTTTGCCTTGCGGCTCTCTTTGCTAGTTCCATATATAAAAGAGTACTTGCCCCTATTATTGCCTTCATATCCTCCCGTTTCAGCTGCTGGAGAATCAAGACCCACGACTGCACTTAGACAGGGCCACGAATGACTTCTCAAATCCTTTTGCTTCTCTATCAGGGGACTGGCTTCTGTGTCTAGTCTACTTCCTCCAGCTAAAATTGTTGTTTCACCAAGAGCTTCTTCTAAAGATCCAAACAAAGCACATGGCTCCTCCCATTTTCTTGTATTTCTAAAATTGCAAGGCATCTTTTCAAGCCATCGGAAGACGTTGTACTGTAATACACATGAAACAATGACCAAAATTTTTCCCCTAAAGCCTGATTCTAGACGCCAGAATCCAAGTTTATAGAGCCGAAATCCCAGGAAAAGGGACAAAGAAGCGTTCTTTTGACCGGGAAACATTTCAGCCTGGTCACCCCACAACTGGAAAAGGTACTCAACTATCACAAGAAATCCTGAATAAACTATAGACAGTTTTGAAGGGATCTCAGAAGTCTTTGGCATAATTGAACAAATGACTAAGCCAAAAAGATATATGAAACCAATTGCACTTATTGGGGATAGAGAGGCATAAAACAATGCAACGTTTAATATCTTGTCACTGTGCAAAATTAAAAGCCGTTTCACCAAAGATAGAGAATTATTCTCTTGGGTATGGCTGTCAATTGCTTGTGAACATTTGCTTAGTCTCCTTTCATAGCTATATAGTTGCATCACGATTAAAATAGCAAGAGATGCCCTAACGTTTTCCCATATGGAAGCACTGAGGCTATATCCAAAAGCAGTAGAAACATCAACCATCCTGGACATCCATGTCCGAAAACTGAGGAAGATGCTCATGCCATAAATGAAAACAAAAACTACAACTGCATAAACTCTCAAAGGTAACCATAGGCGCCTTTTTGTCCTACCCAGAAGTTGTCTACCAATTATCCATAGCAGAAGAAAACATAGATAACCAGATGATACAAAATTAGGTCTCACTGGGTACACAGCAAGAAGAACTGTCAGAAAGGCAATGTAGGTTCCACATGATCGATAAATGGAAAGAATCTTCTGCCCCACTGTGCTCAAATATGAAGCTATCCTCTTCTCTGAACATCAGAAAAAGAAGTTATAGTTAGCTCCTCTAAATGGTATCAACAAATAAGTGCAAATATCACTATAATTGTTCCACACATTAGGTCCATCCACCCACTGAGGGAAATTAGATTAGGATCCAAGAAACATAATCCGTAACTTGATTAACAACAATGGATCTCATTATTTAAAAATAAGGAATCTGGCCACAGATAAAATAATTAGATATCTGGCCACAGATAAAATAATTAGATTTACCATCTTCTACTCTTTTAGAACGCAAATAAAAAGCACCTCAAAGTTTGTCAAAACTCGAATGAATTATACCGTGAGAGGAGACATTGTCATTGCTGTCAACAAATCTTGACGTGTGAATCGACAAAAGAATTGACTTAATTACAGCAGCCCTCAAGATGCTAAACCCAATAGGAGGGCTCGGAGTATGCTGCACAATAGCTGAAAATGAGGACAGCATTTCAAAGCCATGATTTTGGATGACACAGAAGCAAGCAAGTGCTGCTATCTTCAAGTAATCACCAGAACTAGTACCATCGTTGAAGCCTACAGCATTACCCAAAAGCAGAAGAAATGATGACTATGTTAATAAATAAGCGCATGGATGTCTAAACGTACAAATCAAAAACATGTGGCATGTGCACTAGTTTACCAGATTCCCAGAAGAAAGTAGTCATATACAGGAGAAAAACGTTCAAGACTTTTAATTCAAGCGTTTACCTAGTAGCGTGAGAATTTCGATCGAGAATGGACCTTTCTCTTCCAAGGCTTTCGAGACGAGATTAAGGTCAAGGATGTACAGAAGTGCAAAATGCGCCTCACATAGAAGAATTAAAGATTGGCACATCTTCCTACCAATGGTGTGGCTTAACAGATACATCATAAAGAAAATCACTGAAGACAGAAGAAAAAAATAGCATAGGTCAGCACTTTATTTAACCATAACAGCTGCCAAGTTAGATTCATCGCAAAGATTTATTCTTGTGAGCAATGATTTTACTAGTGCACAAAATACGACTAAGAATAAGAGATTGATTTAACTTACTATATAGAGCATGAATGAGGCCAGGTTTCAGAGAAATAAGAAAGATCAGCACTAGCATAATAGCACGAGAACTTTTACGTATTCCCCATGCAATGGTAGCTACAATCAATACTTTTGTTTCCTCTTTCTCTGGATAGAACCAAAATGGATTAAACTATGCGAGTACAAGAACCAAGTGCATCTCAGTTGTAATTACATGAAAAGAAATAAAAAAAAATTTAGCAATTATGGACATTCCATAGACTATCCCTAACCTTCTAATGTGAAATCATCATTTGAAGATTGTCCGTCTCCATTGGACAGGTACAGAAAAACAGAGTTATTGACAAGATTACCCAAAGCGACAAGGACACCAAGACAAAATTGAGCAAGTAGATAAAACCCTGGGATAGGATAATGCCATAAGCCAATAGTTTCCCATACTTCCATATCCTGCTAACACATTCCAAGAGATTTTGTTATGGCAATTTCATGACAATGCCCATGAAGGTCATAAAGCTTACAAAGCATAATACCTTCATTGTATTGTTTAGAATTGTAAATGCCACATTGAAGATATAGGTGCTACCCGCCCACAGCAGAATGAAAACAAGAAGCAAACCGTTTAAATGGTGCAGGTGGAACAATGAAGGGCAGGCATATAGGATGTAGCCCACATAAGCAAGTAGCCCAAATGCACATATGCTTGCAAAATGAAAACTCCAAAATGATAGAGCCAGCAAGGAAATCTGTCACATGGCCATACAGTTCAACTTAGGTTAAGAAGGCACATAATGTCAGCTATTATGCAGTATTTCAGGAAAGAAACAACAGAAAGGAAAACAAATCAGGTAAAGTTGTTTATGCACTGAGCACTAACCGAATAATAAAGATAGGAAAGAAGTCAAGTAGGAATCATACCGGTAAACCATAAGTAAAAAAGTTCACACTAAAAGTCCGAAAAATTGGTCCCTTCAACAAAACATTGCTGTGTCTGACACCAGATCTGCAACCGAAGGAAATAAAGACATTAAGACTGATAGCAAAGTAAGGCATAGAAGTCCTTGATATGCCTAGAAAGAAAATCAGTTCACAGTTGCAGAATGCTTTGCTATCTAAACAAAAGAAGATGGTCTGTTAGATGTAGGAGTAATAAGAGCATCTCTATGGACTACCTCAATTCACGGATAAAAAATGAATGCTTTGGAGGAAGCAATTGCTCGGTTAAGCTACTTTCCTTTGTGGACATAATGAAGTCCATTTCTGCAAGATCACATCTAATCCAGCATTGCTGTAAAACATTAAGCAGTAATGTACACTATATGAAATTAAAAGGAAATTTTCTGCACTCTTGAGACTCTGCAGATCACTAAAGAAAAAGATAACTAATAGTAGGTTGTGACTTGAGAGTCAATAGGATACTTGCTCACCATAATGTAGAAAAGAGAGAGTGAAAAGCTAGAGCATATCTCTGACCACTTAGATTCTCCAGATATTTTGTATAGACCAATAAAACCAGCAACTTGGTCAATAAGCCCACATAAGCTGAAGGGAAGTTGATATACATACAAGAGGACAAGGTTCAAGCCTGCATAATGTAACAGATACCTCCAGCACCTTGAAAACCATGTGGATAATTTCAAATCAGTCAAGTTCATATCAATCCTAGTCCACATGGACGGAAGAAATACAAAAATGCTCACCAGAAAAGGCCCAAAAAGTTGCTTGTTAGAGACCAGTTCACGAGTCCAATGCTGCTGCAAATGAAAAAGGGTAAAGCTACCCAAGATGGGTGACTAATGCCCACAACCAGCTGTACAGCAGGCAAAAATAGGCAGCACAAGACCCTGAGATGAGAACCTTCAACAGAAAAGGAGAGTTAACCCAAAATCGAGAGCGTAAATAATTGAATAAAAAAAAAATGAACCATGATCAAATATGAAGCAAGCACGGTATTTATTTTAGGGGCTCCAAGGGGGGGACAAAAAAAACACAAAATGCTTTGCTGGCTAAATTCTGAAATCATAGCAATGAATGTACTCCAAAGCAATCTGAAAAAGGGAAATGTCTATAGTCAAGAAAGCAACTATGTTGAATAATTTACAATGACCAACCTATCTGAGTGAGAGAAGAATGCAGATGCCCCATCAAAGAATCTTCCTGTAAATGTTGCCAGGATCTATTCCAATAAATTTCAATTGATGCAACAACAGCCACGAAGACTTGGACTGCCACAAAGTATATAACATATGGCGACCTCCAAGAATGAACACTGTAAAAACCATTACAGTTCAATATGCATGGATTTCTTTCTTGAGAAAAAGCTATAGACATTTATCAGGAGCTATCATAGTAAGGAAAGCCTAGGAATTAAGCAATGGTCTTTTCAACATCATGTCATACCTTGTAAAACCAAGTAGCTTTGCCCACAGAGCATCATCAATGCTCCATGTATCTCCTTTAACAGCCCAAACAATGTGGAACACCACACTTGAAAATATTGACAGCAACGACAGGACAAGAGTGTACCACAATAGCACAGATCGTCGCTGATATCGTGAGGCTGTCGGATGCAAAAGCTCCATATTTAGAATTACAATCAACAAAAATTCAGAAAGTGAAAATTGTTACAAATGTAAAATCAGTTTGATGCTGATTGATCCTAGATTACTTATCATCTGATTCACAAAAAACAAGCATAGAAATAATGTGAGGATTGCGAGTTACAGATAGCTAAACCAGCAACAACCCAATATCAAAAAGAAACAGAAGAAAATGATTAAACCACATCAAAATTCATATGCATTTGGATAGAGGATGCAAAAAGAGAGATAAACTGCAAAACACAATAGCAGTGGCTTACCCATCTTTGGTGCATTGTATTGAATCAAGAGAAAGGCCAACATATCAGCCAGAGATATTAAGCTCCAATTCAGCAAAGCAGCTGCATGAGATGGAGCAGGAAATCAGTTGAACGAATGCTGACGGAATTTGCAGCATCTTTTTTTCAATAAACAAACCATGCAGTCAAGCAGCATTTTTTTCCCCAAGTAACAAAGCAAGAACGACACTTTTCAGCTTAAACAACTCAAACTCATGGCCAACTCATAACTGTTATTACATGGACACACAAATATTTAGTATCAATGGCGAATTCAGCGATCAACTTGGAGAGAAAAAAGGAAAATAGGGAAATGATAAGGCAGATACAAACCTGTTAAAAGCAGAGTAGACAACACAAATCCACCAAGGAACTTCCCCATTATTCGACGACTTCTACGAAAAACAGAGAAAAAACAGAGAGAAAGGAAGAAACCCCTATAACTATTAACTACAGTTGTGTCATTTTCCTCGTATCCTGTCCAATACCCACAAATTCATCTTTCTTTATCAAATCTTTGATCAAGAAAACGACTACCCATTTGTGTAAAATCCAAGGCAGACGCAAAAGATTCATCACAAAGGCCAAAGTTCTCCTCTTTTTGAAAGAATCAACAATCCCGGTATCAATCTTCATTGAATCCTTTTGAAAGAATCAACAATTCCGGCATCAATCTTCATTGAATCTTTGATCAAGAAGATGACTACCCGGTTGAGTAAAATCCGAACTAAACCTCAGAAAATTCATTCAAAGGACAAAGTTCTCTCCTTTTCGAAAGAATCATCACCACCTTATTTCTGGGGTTGTAAAATGGCGATTTAAACAATGTGATTCTCAAATCGGGCCAAAAGATCCAAACCCATCTTCCAAAAACAACTAAAACATCGAAAAGTTTGTTTCTTGGAGCCAATCGTAATCAAAAAGCAACGATCATGAGGCTTGGTTTTAATTCTGTCAAGCCAACACAGTCCGCGTATTCGAGGATTCCAACAAACTGTACTTCTTCACTCATCAGAAAAATAAAACTGCTTCTCATCCGTCTGTCTTCTTCTTCTTCATCCTCTCTCTCTCTCTCTGATTCTCTCTCTTCTGTTTTTTTTGACTTTGTCTTTGGACCGTTGCTTTCCGCTTTTCTTGGTGCTAAAAGCAAAGATTTATACTTTCCCATTCCTTGGATTTTTTTTGTTCTTATTTTTGTATGTTAATACAATGTTTCACAAAAAAAATCTCCAATTAGCTTGACAATCTAAAGAGTATAATTATTTCCTGAACTGAATTAGCAATCTATCTATAACTTTATATTAATTTTCTTTTTTTAGTGAGACTCTATATCAATTGTTAACTTTGAACATTACCTAATATATTCCACAATCGCTTTCTGTCAAAAAAAATTAAAACAAATCCTCAATGGGCCGCTTATATCTCTACTCCTACAGTCCTACATAAAGGGGGAAAACAAATCTCTTTTATGCCTAGTTTTACTCATTCTTTGATGGGGTAGTTCAAATTCTACAAAATCAATTCATTGGGCTAGCTGGAAAAACATGTGTTACTCTAAAGACCGTGGTGGATTGGGCTTCCATGATCTGCATTCTTTCAATTTAGCGATGTTAGCTAAGCAGGCATGGCGGCTGACTGTTCATCGTTCGTCTCTTCTAGCTCGATTTTTTGAAGCCCTCTATTTTCCCCATGCTACTTTCCTTCATTCTTATGTTGGTTTTCGCCCGAGTTTCACTTGGAGGAGTATCTTACGATCCCGTTGGTTACTCCAACAGGGACTGCGTTGGCAGATTGGTGATGGCAAACATGTTAAGATATGGGAGGACCCATGGTTGCCACAACAACCAGGCTTTCGAATTCTCTCCAGGCCAACCCCCTCACCCTGTGTCTATGTTGCTGATTTGATTGATTCGACGACCTTAACTTGGAAACGAGATGTGCTTAGGCTGCTTTTTATGGAATCCAACGTCCAACAAATTTTATCTTTGCCTTTTAGCTGTCGTGCTCCACCTGATTGTCTGGTTTGGCACTTCAGCCAATCTGGGATATTTACCGTAAAATCAGCCTATCACTTAGCCATCTCGACTGCTTATGTAAAGCAAGGAGGGGCTTCATCTTCAATGGCACAGATGCAACACTTGTGGTATAAAAAAATCTGGACTGCTCGCATACCAAATAAGGTTAAAGTGTTTGCATGGAGGGCAGTCAAAGGCTTTCTTCCAGCCAAGGTTTATTTGTTGGAACGTGGTTTGCAATTAGATACTTATTGTGATGCATGTGGCTGCCCAGACGAATCTCTTTCCCATGTCTTATTGGACTGTCCTTTTGTTGTTGGCATTTGGCTCCTTTCCCCTTTGGGACTGCATGTGCGCGAGAGACAGAGTGTGCAATTTGGGTACTGGCTTGAACTCATGGCAAACCAACTTGATAAACAAAGTTTTGAGCTTCTTTTAATGTTTGCATGGGCCATATGGAGGTCTAGAAATTTACGGACCTTTGAGCACAAGTTTTTTAATGCTCAGCAGATAATAAATATGGCTAGCCGATTATATTCAGATTATCAACATCAACTACCTGATCAGCCTGTTTTGGGAGACTCTTCTTTATGTCTTCGTTGGACTACTCCACCGTTGGGATTTTATAAAATCAATACTGATGCTTGTCTATTCCCTGGTGGTGGTAGTGCAGGTATCGCTATCCGAGATCACAAGGGAAGGCTTATCTTTGCTCTGTCACGCTCTTTTTCAATTTGCTCTTCAGTGGAGATTCTTGAATTAATGGCTCTTCGGGTTGGGGTTCAATTAACTAACTCATTTTGGATGAGTTGTATTGTTGTAGAATCTGATTGCCTTGCTGCTGTGCTGGCTGTTCAATGTCCACAGTAAGAAATGACTCTTGTTCACCTGTTGGCAGCAGATATTCGCTACTATTCTAAGGCTTTTCAGGATTTCCGCATCCAGCATATTCCAAGGGAAGCTAATAGTTTAGCCCATGTTCTAGCTCGTATGTCTGATCATTCAAAAGATGAATGTATTTGACAAGGTGTTTTGCCTATGCAAATCACTTCTATTTTATCTACTGACCTGAGGTAACCCCTATTTAATTAATGTTAATTGGCTTTTTCCCATCAAAAAATAATAATAATAAAAGGGCATAAGAGAGGTTGAGATAATAATATAGTTAGACGTTGCATGCTTGTGTGATGAAAGCGGACGTAGCTCATATGGTAGGGCGCTCGCTTCGCATGCGAGAGGCACGGGGTTCGATTCCCCGCGTCTCCATTATTTAATTTGTCCTTATTGGTAGATATTGTTCTAGTTCTTCTTCCCAACGTGCATGGCCAGCCGTTACGTCAGTTCATCTCCTCCTTCCAGTTTGTTTACCCCATTTTTATTACTTAATTAATTAGTTAATTAATTTATCGCATGGGTAATCAATTAAATAATTAATATTACAAGTATTAACCTAACAATCTCTCAACTAAATTATATCATTGGTCACAAGATCTAATTATAAAATTACTGTGACTCGAAGAACACCATAATAATTATAGTTTAACATCTCTATTTTAAAAGTTTTGTGTTTAAATTTTGAGATAAGAAAAAAAAATTTATAAAAAAAAAGTGATTATTATTATGTAATTCGTAATTTAACAAATTTCTTAATAGACAAAAAAAATTATAAAATCACTTAAAATTTTAATTTTAAGTATAAAATTGACTTCTAATTCTTAAAAACTTGAAAAAAAAAATCTCTATAACTTAACAGACTGGCATGTAGAAGGAAAAGGTCAACAAAATGTAGTAAAAGAAAAAATCCGTTTCTAATTTCAGGAGATAAAAAGTCGAACAAAAAAGTGGAAAGCAAAAGGCTCTTTCCAACAGTCAAACATTTAATTATCTCTAATGTCGAACAAAAACAAATACAAGAATGTTATTACCGGCAACATAACTTTATAGAAGGAACCAAAAGAATTTCTTTCTCTTTTTTTAAAGAAAAAAGTTCCCTGGAATTAGCCTGAAAATGTGCAGATTAGCCGAAGGAATAAAGGTAGTGCACTGGAATAAGTTGTCTCAATACAAAATGCAACTGTTTTTATTTTTAGTGGAAGTAGATTGATTTTTTTTTTTAACGTATACTATATAAAAGTTACATTTTAAATTTTTTTTGATAATATTCATTTAATTTTAAATTTTAATTTTATAATTTTTTTTGTTTTGATTTTTTCAGTAAAATTAAAAAAGAAAAGATAGATAGTTGCACTTTTTAGGGTGTCCCCACGTTATCTCCGGAGCAGGTCCTGTTCCCTTATCTGAAGACTATCTTCCATTCGCAATTCAGCAAACAAGGAAGATTTCTTGGCTTGTAAGTTTAGGTTTACAATCTGTTTCATATATTTTTGAGTAGGGATCCAGCTTTGCAAGCCAGCAAAGAAAACTTATTTTAAACTCATTTTTTTGAAATTTTATCCATGTATATCCTCCTGCTATTCCACGTCAAATACCTTAACAACACGTTAATCGTAGACCACTTCAACGAAGTTACAAGATTATAATGCTGCTTTTACTTGTTAAATTCCAATTTCAATTAAAGAATCCACCATCTTAAAATAATACATGCAATAATACGTAGTTATCATTGTCATTGTCAAAAATAATACGTAGTTATAGCTATAATTCTAAGAAACAATGTCTCGTCACTCTTTGCTGGCCAGAATTATACGTTTTGCTAATAGATGGCATGCACGTTTTGATAATCATGAGGAGAATGTTGAACAACTCGAACAACTCAGTCTGTTAAAAAAAAAAAAAAATGTTGAACAACTCGAACTTCCCAATTCTCGTTAAAGAAAATTGAAGCTCCAAAAGTCAGAATCTAGAGAATACAGCTAATTAGCAGCAACACTTGTAACGAAAATAAAAATTCCAAAACAACGTCGTGGTCTAGTGATTGTACGATTTCATTTGTTATATAAAATTATGGGTTCAAATTTTTTAGCTAAAACGCACAGAAAAGTTGAAAAGTTTTTATTTAGGACTATAATTTATTTCTCCATAACTTTGATATAATGAATTTTTTTAAATGTTTAATTCACTGTATAGTATAATCAACTAGTATAATTATTTTTACACAACACAATCTTTCTGTGGGTGCTATTTTATTTTCTTATTTTTGAAAATCAGAACATAAACTAATAAAAAAAAGGATAAAAAGAGAATATTGAACAAGCAAAGCCCTTCGCATGGGAATGCAAGAAGTCTGGCTCGTTTGGTGGCTTAACAAAAGAAGTTGACGATAGAGGGCGACAGTCATAATAAGTATCTAAAATATAATAAATTTAATCATTTATATAATTATATTATTTTTTTAATAAAAATTAAATAATAATTTATTATATCATATTTTATTAATTTAATTACATTCTAAATATAATTAATATATAAAAATATCACTAATTTTATTTAAAATAATAAATTTAATATTAATTTTAAAAAGTAACAAATCTATCACTAACTTTATTAATAGTAACAAATTTAGTATACTGTAAAATTTTTTTGAACATAATTTATCTATTTTGATGATATGATATTAATTTATATTATTATCATGTCATCTAAACAGATATATTTTTATAAATCTGTCATTAAAACTGATAGATTTTATTCATATAAAATCATTCATGTTAAATTTATTATTTTAAGTGAAATTATTATTAAATTTATTATTTTTTAAAATTAATATTAAATTTATTATTTTAAATAATATTAATAATATTTTTATATATTAATTCTTCCGAATATTTCCTCTGCCACCCACTTTCTAGATTCGTACCCGTTCCCATTTCGAAAATAACATTTGACTATATACGTCAATTTTAATTTGATTGTGATTGGATTAAGGCTTACCCCCCTGGCGCCGTGGAAGTTAATAAATAATTTTACAAAATTATTGAAATATACACAGTGATAGATAAATAGACGACGGATATCATATCTGCAGCGCTATCTATATATAGAGATCATCGTCCACACGATCCTCGAATCAAAAAAAAATAAAAAGAAAAAAAAAATGAATAACAAACGAGAAGCTGAAAACCACCAAGACAACAGCGGCGACCACCGTAACCAGCAGCAGAAGCACAACCACAAGTGCCTCCCCAAGAGAATAATCCTGGTCCGCCACGGCGAGTCGCAGGGCAACCTAGACACCGCCGCCTACACCACCACCCCAGACAACAAAATCCCATTAACCCCACTTGGTCTAGCACAGGCCCGGCTCGCCGGAACCCAGTTGCGCAACCTCGTCTCCGAGCACGGCAAATGCACCAAGAACTGGCGGGTGTATTTCTACGTGTCCCCATATGAGCGGACCCGATCCACGCTCAGGGAGATCGGGCGGGCCTTTGAGAAAGAGAGGATTATTGGGGTCAGAGAAGAGTGCAGAATCAGAGAACAAGATTTTGGCAACTTTCAGGTTGAGGAGAGGATGAAAGTGATTAAACAGACCAGAGAGAGGTTTGGGAGATTCTTTTATCGGTTCCCTGAAGGAGAATCTGCTGCAGATGTGTTTGATCGTGTTTCAAGTATGTTCCTTTTTTTTTTTTTTTGTAGTTCATTGTGATGGTTTTTGGTTTGCTAATATCTGTTAGAAAGTTCGAGTCTTTCTCAACTGAAGTTGATTATAATTGCGTCTAAAGGCTCGGTAACTTTATCTAGGAGGTTGAATTTTAGTGGGTGAAGGTTAACTTTCTTTCTTTTTTTGTTCATTTTTGTATTTTTCTTGTTCATGGTGATGGTTTTTGGTTGGCTGATTTCAGTTGGAAAGTTCGAGTCTTTCTCACCTAAAGTTGGTTATAATTGGGTCTAATGGCTTGTTGACGTTATCTAGGAGGTTGAATTTTTGTGGGTGAGGCTTAACGTTCTGTCTGCTTCTTGTCTGTAATTGCATTTGAAAATGAAGATTTTGTTTAATAATATTGAAGACAAGAAAGAAAGGAAAAGGGGGTTCTAAGGCACTAAAATATCATGTAGTCCAATTTACTTGTTAATCTAGATTAGAATTTTGTAACCTTTTCATCTAGCTAAGAAGTAATTGTTTTTTATTATCTATTTGCTGTTCAAAGTGTTGAGCATTTCTTGGTGTTTTCCCCAGCGAATTTGTGGACAAAACCCTTTTTCACAGTTACTTTCTTTGTTTAGTTGAAGGTTCAAAATCTTGCTTTTTATTGATATTATCAGTTGATTTCAGTATTATACCTGAATCCATGTTTCTAAGCCAAAACGGGGGAGAAAATCACACTGCAAGTTCTGAGCTTGATTGGCAGAAAATAATTTGAGTCTGAATTTTTTCGCCTCTTGTTGGCTAAGGAATTAATGTAAATAGGGAATCACAGTTTTTGTTAGCTGTTTGGGATTCTGATAACAGGCTTGTGAATGTTGAAGTTAGTTCTTTAAAATACTAAATCAACTCTTTACCAAAAAAGAGTATTTGAATAGCTAGATCATCTAGTATTTGGGGATTTGGAGGTTCAAGGACTGGGGAATGGATCTAATGTTGAGTTGTGCTGTGTTTAAGCAAGAAAGTTAAAAATAATGAAGAATGTTGGTCTCTAACAATGTAAAGTTGCAAAATGATTGGAAGGCAGACACAAGATTTGTTTGCCCTGCCTCATTCTTTGTATTTGTAAATCTGCGTTCATGTTTCCTTTTTGAGTCGTAAAGCCCCATTGCGAGCCAATTGTTTTAATAGTAACTCTACATTGATAGTTGGTTGAACTGAAGGATTCTATATTAATTTCTTTCTGTTGGCGAAAGATTAAGGTTCTTATGTTAGTTAACTCCCGTTTGGGCGAAGAGGTCCTTTAAGATGGTAAAGTGAAGGTACATGGACTTAGTTAGATCGCCCAAGTGGGACTAGTTGAATGGCTCCAATCTGCCTGGCTAGTTCTAAACATGTGTTTTTAAGTGAAATTATCTGATTTGTTGTCATCCTGTAGGCATAAGAAGTCATTTCGTTGGTTGATTTTATCTTGCCTCCAGGTACAACGAAATCATTACAGCTTAATTTGTTTTGTCATGTTCTTTGGCACAAATTTGACGAATGATCAATATTATTACTGATTAACATGTTTTTCGGTCTTTTGTGAATGTGAATACTGAACAAAACAAATACTGTTTGATATACCCTGCTTTTTGGTTGAGCATCAATGCCATTGAAAATAATGGTGGTTGTAATTTTCTTTTTGGTTGGATTTCTTGCAAAACCTGTATCCTTTCTGTCCTAGCATCCCATGTGGTTTCTTGTTAGGATGTGCTTGGAATAGAATAGAGAGAGCTTATACATCTGCTAAATTGTCTCTGACCTATACCTGCTGGTTTTTCGATTTAAATTGTTTTTGGTTTCTGAAACGTCTTCATGGAGAAGAAGACACATATACCCCAATTGCAGTATTTTGTGCTTGTGGTTGTTGTGATCAATGTATTGAGGAGTTGTAACCAAATGCTACTCTAAAAAAGTAGGTAGCTTTGTAACCATATGAATGACAAAAGCTGTGTTTTGGCAGGCTTCCTAGAATCTCTTTGGAGGGACATAGACATGAACAGGCTTCACCGGGAACCTGACCATGACTTGAATCTTATAATTGTATCACACGGGTTAACTAGCCGTGTTTTCCTCATGAAGTGGTTCAAGTGGACGGTCGAGCAGTTCGAGCACCTGAATAATCTCGGTAACTGTGGGATTCGGGTGATGGAATTGGGACAAGGAGGAGATTATAGCTTGGCAGTCCACCACACCGAGGAAGAAATGCTCGAATGGGGACTCTCCCCCGAAATGATTGCTGATCAAAAGTGGAGAGTTCATGCAACCAAAGGTGAATGGAATGAAAACTGCTCCTGGTACCTAGATGAATTCTTTGATCATTTAAAAGACTCGGATGAAGAAGCTGATGGCAAAGATAATGATTCTTTAAGCCTTTGTTAACATAACAGGATAGATACTAAACAACTTGTTGGGTAATTTTTTGATTCAGTTTGTACCATAATGTGTGTTAGATTAGATATCTCCATCTTCACGTTGATGCTACTGTACTATAGAAAAAAAAAAAAAACACATCCCCTTATCAATACAACTGTTGGCGCTGCTTGTGGAAGTGAAGTGACGTCAACATACAGGAAAATCTCTTGTGCTACTATTTTCTGTTAGCTATGTTTATGTTGTTTTTCTTTGATTGATCATGATTAACTTAGGTAAGGAGAGAGCATTAGTCGTAAGGATGTACGGATACTTCAATTTTCTAGTCATGCAAGTGTCGGAGACGCGTCCGACACGGAACAAACACGTGTCTGATACGTCAAAAAGTATTCGCCAATTAAAATTGTAAAAAAATAATTTGAATACGGCCTAAACATGCTAGGATCATAGTTATTAAAATCGCGATCCTGATCGTAGGATCGCACGATCCTACGATCCTGTATCCTTCCAACGATCCAAATCGTATAAAAAATCGTTTGTTTGGTAGGATCGGGATCCGGATCGTAGGATCGTATGGAATCGTGTAAGATCGCTAGTAGAATCGAGGTAGGATCGTAAATATATAATTTTTTTAATTTTTAAAAAATAGTTTTAGGAATTAATTAATTAGTAAATATATCATTTATAATCATTTTTTTTGATAAAAATTATCAAATTAGTCATAATTTTGTTATTTCAACCATACTTAATAGTTAGAAAATATAATTAAAAAAATTATATCGAAAAAATTTAATAATAAAATATTTAGAAGAGTATTTATTAACAACTATGAAAATGTAAATATAAAATATCATTTAATTATAATACAATGAAATATAACATTAAAAATAACTTAATTTAATTGAAAGTTTAAAAACTTATTATACTCATTTTGATTTGTTACTAATCAAAATTTAGGGAAACAAATTATATTTTCATTCTTATAATTCTTAAATTAATACTATGGCAGACATAAATTTCGAGTATGGAACAATTAGACTCAAAAATACAAAAATAATGTATTTATTAAAATTATTTTAATAAAATTTTCTTGTACTCATATTAACATTCTTTTTTAAAATGGAGATGAAGGAGAAGTAGAATGTATTCCAAGGAATTTTAGGGAAACATGTAAGTTATCAAAGTTGTCTAAATTTTAAACCTTTTCATTATTCACTTAACTTTTAATTTGTTTGTATGATATAGGTCCCGATGAATTTGGGTCAACTAATGTGGAAATTCATAATATCAATGATGAAGACAATGATGGCACATTCGAGAATGATCCAATTTTTTATAATTTTGGGTACAATTACAATTTAGAAAATCTTAAAAAAGTACCACAAACCTATAAAGATTATGATGATCATGTACATCAAAGAAATAATGATCAAAATTAAATTGTTAACTAAATGATATATATTTTTGTATTGTTAGATATTAAAAATGTTATTTTTAATTTTATTTTTTAAATTTTGGTAGAATCTTACAACTTTACAATTCGATCCTACGATTCGATCATGATATATTCAAAATGATTTTAAGTAGAATTCCGATCCTAACAACCTTGACTAGGATACGTCTCGAATATGCTTTGAAAAAAAAATAAAAAAAAAATGAAAATTTTAAAAGAGGGAGGGCGGTCTGTCACTTGACAGCGACAGCCACCCTACCCTTTCTTTTTTTTTTTTTTTTTTTTTTTCTGGCTTTTTGAGCCAATCTCCTCCTTTCTCTCTCTTTTCTTTTTATTTATTTATTTGAAATTTAGATGAGATATACGAGGGAGGATTCGAATTTTTATTTTTATATTTAAATTTTTTATATTAATATTTATTATTTAGTATATATTATAAGATTTTAACTATACTTAAAAATATATATTTTATGAGATTTGTTTTAATAATAAAAATTAAATTTTTATATATTTTATTTTAAGTTGTAATTTATGTTTTATTTTAAATAATAATATGTATGTATATACTTAAACGTATGTATGTGTGTGCATATATATCTCTATATATATACACACACGTGTCCATATTATGTTTGTATTTTAATTTTCTTAAAATTGATGTGTCGCTGTCTCTCCGTGTTTATTGTGTCTGTGTCGCCGTATCTGTATCTGTTCAGTGCATAATTTTCTGACAGCATGTCGGGCCGCCGAGGGGGAGAGAGATTCGAATTGGAGCTGCCAGCTCTTCATGTTCCTCCTCTCTGCCAGCCACTCCAATGTTCTGGTCACCGACGCTGGCTGGGGCGTCTAGCCTCCTATCTTTTTGGTTAATCCAAAACGGAATTGAGACATTAATTCCTCTTCTGCTTACAATAATCTCCGGGACCGCCCATATCCAAAGTCAACGTCAGTTGTCGCTAACAAAAACTTATTTCTTATTCAGCTAAGAAGATTGCGCCTTCGAGCTGTGGCAGTGGCAAATATAGGGTGTTGAAGAAGTGTTGTAAACGTGGCCTTTAGGCCTGATCGTGTACTGTTTGTCTTTTAATGAAATTTCCCTTGCTTTAGTTCAGAAAAAAAAAAAAAAAAGCAGAGTGTTGGTCCGAAACTATAATGTGTTGGGAAAAATTAATCTGCTCTATTATGACTCTATCACGTTTCTTAGTGATGTAGTATTCAGTTGAGGAGCTAAAAGTATTTTACTTCAGCTATAATATTACAATTTGATTTTGACCAAGAATGAAGAATCAATTTGATTAAATTTTGAAAATTGTTCTGGAATACAATTAAAGTACTATTTGGAATATGAATACTACTTGAACACTAAATAAAAATTTATATGCAAAATATTAATGACAACAAAACTAACTCGACTTGAATCATCTGATGTAATTTATCTAAATTCGATTTGACCTAAATCACATTGGATAAAAAAAGTGTACGTATTGAAATCCAAATGACCAAAACTCAAAATCATTTAAAACCTAAATAACCCAAATTTGAGACAAGCAAAAATCTAAATAATTTGAAATTGAAATAACTCGAAATTCGATTAATCCAACTCCAAAACTAAGCTAACATACCTAAGAACCAATAAACCCAAAATTAGGTGAACATGCAATCCAAAATACTCGAAATTCAAATGAACCAAGACCCGATAAATTTGAAACCCAATAAATCTATAACTCGAAATATCTGAAACACTCAAAAAACTCAGGTGACTAGAACGTTCATGAATATTCCTTCACAAAGAAATCTAACTCTGTTCTTAATTTTTTTTCCTCTCTTTTGGTTATATTTATTTTTTTCTGTTTCGTGGGATGATTTTCTTCTCTATTATTTCCGAATGCAAGGGCATTCTTCTCCACATATATGCTGAACCAGATTCAAGAACAGAGGGTCCAAACACAAGCATGCTTGTTAAATCTACACACCCAACAGCCCGAGAGCAGACATCAGGCCGTTTGGTCTTGTGATTGCAGCTAACAACTCTTTCCGTGAGCCAGCATAGCTTGACATTTACATTTGCTAAATGCTAAGTGGTGATAAATGCTAATTAAAATTAATTATTCACTTATCAGAGTAAATTGAATGTATTTAATTCTTGTATTGAAAATGCATTTTGTATTGAAATTAATGATTTGTGTAGGCATATATACTTTATTTAAGTTCAATTTAGGTTAATAACTTATTAAAAATAAAGAAAATCATTTATTTATAAAAAATGAAGTAATTTAGTCTTTTTATTCATACAATAAATAATTTTATGCAACTAATAAATACTAATCAAGATCAATTACTTCCCTATTAGAAGGCTAAAGAGAAGTTGGTCCACTTTTTTTTTCTTTTTGGGCATTAAGCATTTTTAACTAAAGAATCAAGAGAATAGATTTTTATCTCATGGTAAATTTGAATGATTAGTTTTTTCAATAAATCTACCTTAAAAATCAGCATTAAATATATAAAAATTAGGTCATACTTTTCCTACAATTACATCTATCAAATGTATAGTAAAAAATGATAAGTAAACACGAATTCTTAATATGAGTCTGTGGCAATTCAACTTATCAAAAAATGCAATCATAATTACTAAGTTACATATTTTATATTCGTTAATTTCACCCCCAAAATCCGTGCAAGTGATTCAGATCATATAAAAATCAGACATACCATAAAGAGAGGTAAGTCTGAAAATTGCTCATTCATCTGCCAATCTACTTGCGTTTAAACAAATATGAAATATTAACGCCTGTTTATTAAAATAGCGAGGAGTTTGATTCTTTTTAAACAAGATTTCGAATTCGAATATTGTATATGAAAAAAATAGGTGCTGGAAGAGTTTTACCCCCTTTAATGAGTCCACCCGACTCTAACTAATTAGAGTTCAATAGACTTTTAAATAACAGCGTTTCAAAAAAAAAAAAACAAATATGAAATAAATGGGCTGGTTTTGCACTCATCAGATCATTCAGCCCACGACGACCCGGTCCTGGGCTTAACGTATTAATATCAACTGTGGGAGCAGGAAAAAAAACAAAAAAAAACTCAAAGGTTTCTTCACCCCAAAACCAAGTGGCTGTTTATTGGAAGTAACTAAATACTTGTAATTATACGGCTGTATTTAATAAAATTATATGAATAGATAAATAAAGATATATAATATAATATAAAAATTATATAATGTATTGAATGAAATTATAATGTAAAATAATTAATAATAATAAAATAACTAAAAAAAACTTTTTATTAAGTAGACAGTTATAGAAACTTCACAGCTAAATAGTATTTTTCGAAACTTAACGTCTATTGGGTGTAGCCGTAAATATGTAGAAGCGGCAGCCGTATACTGTTATTTATAGAGGAACATTATAATCAGAAGATAACTATTTAGATTATTTATAAAGGAACATTATAGAATGTATGAATGAGTATGTAGAGAGTATACATTTAATTTAACAGTATTTAATAATTTATTTATTTTTTTTAAGTTTAATATAAATTTTATTATCTAACGACTCAAATTTTTACGCAGCCACTGTAATCGTATTTATTCGTATCTACCGACCTTTTTTTTAAGAGATTTATATTTTAACTTTATTTTTTAAATAAATATAATTTATTCATAATTTTATAACCTGAAGTCTATTTAAATAAAAAAAATAAAATTAATATTTAAATAATATTAAATTATAAATTAATTTTATTAAAAAAATAAAATTAACAAGACTTTTTTCCTTATTCATATCCATTCCATTGGCGGAACAATACCCTTCGAGGAAGCAGTTAGGACACCATCATAATTAAAAAACGAGTAAAGTTAGAAGTGACACCGGAAATTAAAAAAAAAAAAAAGAAAAAGTTGAGCCCGAGATGGGGAGTAAGAATTGGAGGCGGGGGAAGCGCGGCAGACAGAAGAAGGAGAAGAAGCGGCAGAACCAGAAGGAGAGAGACTTAGATGATGATAAATATGAAGCAGGAGCGCATTCATCAAAAGATGAAGCACAGAAGCTGCAGGAGGTGAGTGGTTTCGAATTCAACGGACGTCATCATAATTCCAACGATAACTCTAAAGTGGAAATCGGTGTGTTTTTTTTTTCATTTCTTGAATATTGAGTTAGTTTCTAACTGAGTGTTTGGGGATGGATTCTCAGTTACTTTCTAAATAGTGCTGATTTGTTTTCAGTTGTGTTACGATACTAATTGTAATCCCAGTCTGTTGTGGGAGGTTTCGGAGCGTAGTTCTTCTAAAATTTATAGCAATTGATATTAGAGTCATCGACTACTTTCTCAATTATCATGGATCACGTGCGTGGTGACATCAGAATTGCGGTGTTCGCTTGACGGATTGTTATATTGTTAAGATCCTTATTGTAATCTCACGTTAGAAATATGAGATATTAATATTTTTAATTTTTAATTTTTAATTTTTAAATTTTTTTATATTTGACTTTTAAACCTTTTTAACATTTCATATAAGTTTTAAACCTTTTGATTTCATACTACATCAATCTTTTAAATTATAAAAAATGATCAATCGATTAATAAATGAGTTTAACTTAATAAAAATTATTTAAAAAAAAGTTAAATATATGAATTAAATATTTTTTAATCAATAAATATACGAATTAAATAAATAATATGCATATTTTTGATAAAAAAAACATTCAATTCATATATTTAATTTTTTTTAAATAATTTTTTTGTAAAGTTAAAATTATTTTTAATAGATTGATCACTTTTGATAAACAGAGGAACTGATTTGATAGAAAATCAAAAGGTTTATAATTCAAATGAAATGTCAAAAAAGTTTAGAATTCAAATATAAAAAAATTTAAAAATTTAAAAATAAAAATATTGATATCGCTCAGAAATATAAGGTTGTTTTGTGGGATATATATGGACTTGCTCTCAGCATCTCAATAACTAGTTTTTTGAGAGTGTTTTTCTTGGGATCCATATCAGGATCATGGATTATAATTTTCTATTTTCGGTAGATTTTTCTGGTTTCTTCTTTGGTTTTGTAACCCGTAATACATTGGAAACCTATTATGTTTCTGTTCATCTATAAAAAGAACCCGAACCCATTATGTTTCTTCTTCTGCTTTTGTTGTTGTTGTTGTTGTTGTTGTTGTTGATAATGGTATTTTCTTTGTGTTCTTTAAATTTATTTATGGTTTTGTTTGATTTCCTAATCTACTTCAATATCTGAAATTTTTCTATCATGCACAATTATATTCATGATAATCATTGTGAATTATGCATTTTAATACTTATTTCATATTTATTAAGAGAATCATGTTTCTTTTGTTATATATTTGCATATCCCACGCTGGAGGAAAATATTATTATCTATATATTAATCTACCTAAATGGGCATGGCGTGCACAGAACCGATTCTGCCCTCAAGTTTGGACTTTGGAGATTCTTTTGGTTGATTACAATTGTCCAATGTCTATTCTTCAGTTAGATTTTGTTGTCAAGAACCAAAACAATGAGGCTGAAAGCAAGCAGCTGCAGCGGACTTGTTCTGCTCTACCCAATGATCTCCTGAGGCTTACATTAAAAAGGATGAATTGTCCAAGAACTTTCCACGTCTACTGCAGGAAATTCCACATCGCCCTGCCGATTATTTACCATGGTTATTCTGTAGCAATTTCGAGGTACTCTCTGATGGCAGATTCTTCAGCGACGTAAGTGAACCTTTTTTGGGGCGAACTTACACAGTCAGTATAATGGATCAAGAAGCTTGGAGGCACCTTTATGATGCAATACATTTTGCTTCAAGCAGTGGTTGGGTACTTTTGTTGCGGCCTACAAGTTGGGAAGATGATAATTGCCTATATTTTTCCTTATACAGACCATACAGTAACAGGTTTGTGAAGTTGCCCAAATTGGAAGATTGTCATCATTTTACAGCTGGAAGAGCCACAATTTCTGTGGATGAAACCTCCTTGGTATCTGTCTCCTATGCTTGTTTGGATAAGGCACAGTGCACCATTATACTTAATGTGTGCCATGTTGGTGCCAACAATTGGAAGAATTTCAGGCTTCAACTTCCAGGAGACGTTACAGATGTGGAGGGTGTATTATATGCGGATGGATTTGTCTATTGTGTTCTCAATAATGGCCGCCAAATCGTGACTGGAAATTTTTTTCATATAATCTCTCAGTTTGTGAGTGTTACCTTCTTAAATACTTTGTTGTTTTCAATGGAGATCTGTTAAAGTGGGTTGGGTCTAGTGGCTTGTGTTGTTTCTGGAGATTTGACAAGTCCCTAAACCAGTGGGTGCAGCAAGAGAGTCTAGGAGAGCTGGCACTATTTCTTGCACATGCATCAGTATTCCCGGTTCGGGCAGTGGGAGAACTGAGCTCGTATGCTAATACTGTACACGACTTGGCCTTGGGAACTCAATACATGTCGCTCATTACTGGCAAGCTTGAGGAGAGCAGACTTTACCATGCGCTTGATTGCGATTGGTTTTGCTGGGGAAATTATTGTTGGATCGATCCTTCTCGAAAACCTTGTTTAAAGGTTGAGTAAGTGTTGATCTACTAAACATTGTTGCTGGTTGCTGATGCGCTGTGTTAATTGTATTTGATGCATTCTTAACCAAATGAGAATACAAGAGAACTATTTGGACTATTGCTTCTTATTCTTTTCTCCGAACATGGCTCTATAAATGCTAGTCATTTTCTTTGGTTCAAGGTATCGAAAGCCCAAAGGCTTTGTAATAAAGAATAAAACTTGTATAAGCATATAGTTAAATATTTGAAAGAGTTTGGAATTTATGCGAAACTTTGGGCAGTGTGGCACGGCGAGTACAAATTACAAACTAAAGTTTTCGATCATGCGAGCTATTCAACCTATTTATAGACAAAGCTTGACTCAATAAAAATTTGATAATTCAACTAATGTCGAAAGAAGGCGGTACTTTTTTTCTGCTGGGGTTGATATAGATTAAAGTTCAACTGCTGATAGCAACCAGTGCAGTAACCGATGAAAAATGCAGAATAAGGCAAGCTTCTAGGGACAATGGGGTCTCAAATGAAAATTGAAAAGTAGCACATTTCAGGCAAACATTGGGATAAATATTTTTAAAGTCCTAAACCTTTAGATTTTTTTACGTTTGAGTCCTAAACCTTTTTAACATTTCATTTGAGTCCTAAATCTTTTAATTTTTTACTATATCAATCCTTTAAATTACGAAAAGTAGTCAATCTATTAATAAGTGAGTTTAATTTAATAAAAATCATTTAAAAAAGTTTAAATACATGAGTTAAATATTTTTTTCATCAACAAAATATGCATATTAAATATTTTTTTAATCAACAAATATACGAATTAAATAGGCAACATGTATATTTTTTTATAAAAAAGACATTCAATTCATATATTTAATCTTTTTTAAATAATTTTTTGTAAAGTTAAAATTATTTTTTAATAAATTGATCACTTTTGTTAAACAGAGGGACTAATTTGGTAGAAAATCAAAAAGTTTAGGACTCAAATGAAATGTCAAAAAGGTTTAGGACTTAAACGTAAAAAAACCTAAAGGTTTAGGACTAAAAAAATCATTATCCCGGCAAACATTCGTGTGTAACTGTAGCTCACTCTGTGTTATATTCTATTTTTATTCTGAAATGTGCCATGACTGAAAATATTCCTGTAGCAAAGACATTAACTACACTTCTTATATTTGTAACCGGTTTTTTTTTTTTTTTTTGATTAATTGGTTATAACTGTAATTCGAACTCAAGATCTTTAATTTAGAAGACGATTATTGAATTATAATTCATTGATATGATTGAATAATCAAAGTTTAGATTGAAGGTAAAATATTTATTCATATGTTTTCAGGCCTGGATGGATGTCATAACAATCAATTTGTTTATATTATTATCGTTAAAAAAATTAATCATTGTGTTTTGTCTTTTTTTTTTAACAAATAATATTTTGTTTTTTTAACCAAAGAAATAATATTTTGTTCATATAATTTATTTGGTGACAAATGACAATTAATCATCGTGTTTTGTCATTATCTTTGATTTTTTTCATTAAAAAATATGTTGGATTGGGAATTACATAATAACTTAATGAAATAAATTTGAAACTTATGGGCTGACGGGCTACTCTCGTGGTCATCAAATTATCTAGCCCACAACAATTCAGGCCCAACTTAAACCCAACAAAAAATCAGTAATGCGATATGCTATTGGGCTATTAGGATGCAGACAGAGAAGCAGTGGAAAGTGGGTCCCGTGTGCTAAAAAAATATTTTTTAAAAATACGTTTTTTTCTTAATTTTTTTAATTTTTTTCTTTAAATTACACTATAAAGTAATAATTTTAAAAAAAACATATATTTCTTTTTATTACTTTTTCTTATTGGGACTACAGCAATTCTACTGCCATAAGACTATTGACTCCGAGTTGGACTCGTAGTAATAAACACGGAAACGTATAAATATAACGGAGCGGCCCGAGAATTGAACAGCGCCGCTTGTTGCTGTGGAAAATCAGGAAAAAGTTTGAGTTGAGCACAAGATGGGGAGAAAGAAGCAGAAGCAGTGGCAGAACTTTTGGTCCCTAAACGAGAGAGAACCATATGATCAAGATGAAGCACAGACGCAGCACGAGGCGACTGGTTTCCATGTAAGTTTAAACACCCTCGATTTCGTATCCTATTTCAATATCTTATCTAATATTACTATCGAGTTATAATTCAATTAGTACCCGAGTCGTCTCCAATAACAAAATCAATTTTAGTAATCGTTATCGATTATATATTTTAGTAATTATTTCAAGTTTTTTTAAGAGAATTATATTTCTTTTGTGGTATGTTAAGAGTAATTTGGCTCTGTTTTTCAAAACCAATATAGTTGTCCTTTAATGTCTTGATTTGAGATTCGTTTGGTTGATTACTGGTCCTGTAATTTGGCTCAACGTGCTGTGAAGTTTTCTTCCCTTCAGAATTTGAGGTATAGTTTTTAAATTGAGTACCAATGGGTAGTTTCACTTAAGTAACATCAAAGTAGTAATACAGTCATCACGAGATCTCGAGAGCTCATTAAGTCATCCATGCCAACAACTTTGTTTTCTTTTCTGCTTTCAAAATCTAATCTTTAAAGTTCATCTATGTTGCCGCAACTTTTTTCCCACACTGCTGCACTTTTCAGATTTATGTGCCATCAAGCCCTTATTTGCCTTCAATTACATATCTTCCAATGTCTATTCTTCAGTCAGATGTTGTTGTAAAGGAGAAGAAGAAGAAGAAGAAGGAGAAGGAGAAGAAGAAGAATGATGCCGAGAACTATGATGCAGAAAGCAAGCAGTTGCAGCAGTCTTGGTCTGGTCCACCTGATGATATTCTGAGGCTTATTTTAACAAGGCTGAATTGGGTCGATCGAGTCCGCTTCTGTTTAGTTTCCAAGAATTTCCCGAGTTTCCTGCACCAGATTCCATGTCGGCCTGCTGATAAGTTACCATGGTTATTCTATACTTCTTCTAAGGGAACCTGGGCTGGTGGGAGTAGATGCAAGCTATGTGAACCATTTTCGGGGCGAACTTACAGCGTCAGGATAATGGATCAAGGAGTAAAGAGGTGTCTCAGTGACGTAGCACCTTTTGCTTCAAACCACGGTTGGGTACTTTTGTCGCAGAATGAAGGTTGGATAGATCGTAAATTCCATAATTTTTACTTGTACAGACCATACAACAAGAGGTTTGTGAAGTTGCCTAAGTTGGAAGTTTGTCGTGACTTTGTGATTGGAAGAGCCACAATTTCTGTGGATCAAACCTCTCTAGTTACTGTCTTCTTTGCTTGTTTAGACAAGAAGACACGACGCACAATTAACATTTGGATACATCACACTGGTGCCACCAGATGGAAGAATTTGAATTTTCGAATTCCTATCAGCGCTGAAAAGCTCGGGAGATTGGAGGATGCATTATATGCAGATGGATTGGTCTACTGTGTTTTCAACGGTGGCAGAAATATCGTGATCTTTGATGTCGTGCTTCAAGACTGGGAATTTTTTTCAAATTATTCCCGTCTTCGCGACGATTACTTTCTTCACAAATACTATACCATTTTCAATGGAGAGCTGTTAATGTTTTATACGTATACAGACGAAGACAAGCCTGGGCTTGGGTTATGGAATTATTCGTGGAGATTTGACAAGTCTCGAAAGCAATGGGTGCAGCAAGAAAGTCTAGGAGACCTGGCACTGTTTGTTGGATATTTATCAATATTCCCAATTAAAGCAGTGGGAGAACTAAGCTGTTATGCTAATACAGTACACATTCTTCAGGGAACTGAATCCATTTCCGTTGGCACTGGCGAGGTTAAAAAGAGTGAACTTTACCATGTCTCCAACGGCTCGTTACACTGGAGAAGTTACTGTTGGATTGATCCTCCTGATTTGGCTCAAAACTAATTATTCATTGTTTATTTCTCGTTTGACAATTTAGTGTTAATTTGCTAAATGCATTAGTACTAATCAATTTTAAGAATGCAACATTGGTTTTCTAAGCAGACTATGCCTGACGTTCATTGTCTAGTATTCACGAGCAGGGTTTCGTGTGATATGACTTTGTGACATTTAACGAAACATGTCACAACTATTAATACACAGCAATCAGTGAATACAAACAATTTAGTACGACAAGTGTTGGACACACTGTGTTTGCTTTCCTGTTCAGTTTATTTGCCTTACAAGCCTATGTGATTTTCAGTGCAGACATTGCAATGCCACAAAGGAAAACTGTCAAAATTGCACTGAGACTTATCGTTACTATGTGTTGTGTTCTGTTTTTACCAGTAAGTTCATCTTTTAGCAAACTAGCTCCGGCCCAATTCTCTGTTTGACTGCTCGAATTTTCTGTTAAAAACTGGAAACCGGTCGTTGCGATGATGCGCCCTCATCACATTAATACTCCCCTGTTGAAATTTTGAAGTTAAAATGCCAGAACAGAATTAAGCAGACCATATATCAGTTGACTAATCAAAGGCCAGTCGCCAGGGAATCAAGTTGAAAGAAGCAGGTCGTTAGTCCAGACTGACAAAAAAAACGCCAAAAAAAAAAAAGAAGAACCCCATTGTTCTTGTTCGAATTTTAATTGTTCCAAAGCCGTAAGAACACATTATTCAGTTATTTAACATTCTGCAATTTCGGTACCTCAGCTCTAACACGTCTGAAAAACAAGCTACAAGCATCTTCATAGCAACTTTACAGTCAGTAGAATGGCGGTAGATAGGCCAATAAGAAAACATTAGAATGTGTAAAGGTGGAAATTGGCAAAGCATTTGTGCGCTCTCATTGCCTTTTTTCTTTTCTTTTTTTGTTTTGGCTCGGATTTGAACTCGAACTCGAAATCTTCAACTCAACCCAACACCCAATGACAGAAAATATAAATCCTATACGCAGAAGTTGATAAACGTGTCGATAACCGCAGTATGCTCTCCCTTCACCTTGCCGCTTGCTTAAGTAGGACTTGGAGTCTATTTTGTTTGTCAATTTAAGAATTATTTTTTTTTTTTGGTGTTAAATTTTAAGAATTATTAATAAGAAAAAATTCTCCTTTCATTATAATTATAATTTATGTGCTTGATTTTGAGTACTCGGATCGGACCGAATAAAACTTTCAGTCCGAGCATCCTAATTAGAAAGGGCTCCAATAAAGACCCCTTCCCTCTTAATCCCCTTCCTTTCGGAAAAAGGTTTCGAGCAACCAACCTCTTCCATATAATTATTTAATCTTCTCAATTATTTCCAAAAATCCTCATAAAGTTGGCATATAGTTAGGCGTTTTTATCCAAATAACCATATAAAGGGACATTACGCCGGCACAGAACCGATTACCTGGTTGTTTACTGTTGTTCCAATGCCTATTCTTCAGTCAGATGCTGTCATAAATAAGCAGAAGAATAAGAAGAATGCAGAAAGCAAGCAGTTGCAGCTGTCTACGTCTGGTCTAACTGATGATGTTCTGAGGCTTATATTAAAAAGGCTGAATTGGGTTGATAGCTTCTGCTGCTGTTTAGTTTCCAACAACTTTCCACGTCTACTGCAGGAGATTTTATGTCAACCTGCTGATAAGTTACCATGGTTATTACACACTTCCTAATTTTCGGTTTACCTCCAATGGTAGATTCCGGGGTAGATTCGATCTATGTCCTCCGTTTTCGGAGCGAACTTACAGCATCACAATAATGGATCAAAAAGTGAGGAGGTGCCTTCAGTATTCAATACCTTATGCTTCGAGCAATGGTTGGGTACTTCTGTTGCGGTTTTCAATTTAAGGAGGTTACAAGTCCCATTATTTTTCCTTATACAGACCATATAATAACAGGTTTGCGAAGTTGCCCATGTTGGAAACTTGTAATTATTTTGCAGTTGGAAAAGCCACGATTTATGTGGATCAACCCTCCTCATCAGTATCGGTCTAGGGCACGTTGCACTATTATCGTTAGCATGTGTAAAGTTGGTGCCACCAATTGGACGAATTTCAAGTTTCAACTTGCTGCAGAATGTAGAGAGGTGAAGGCTGCATTTTATTAGGACGGATTTGTCTATTGTATTCTCGATCTTGGCAGCAAAATCGTGATCTTCGACGTCTTGTTTCGAGACGGGAAATTCCTTTCATGCGGTTTCCATGACAATGGTCATTTTATATGGTATTTTCTTTTTAATGGAGAAATGGTAATGTGGGGTTGGACTGGTGCCCGGAGTTATTCCTGCAGATTCGACAAGTCGCTAGAGAAGTGGGTGCAGCAAAAGAGTCTAGGAGACCTAATACTATTTCCTGCACAAGCATCAATATTCCCAGTTATGGCAGTGGGAGAACTGAGCTCGTATGCTAACGTGGCAGCAGCATCAAGTAATACCATAGACAATATCGACCCTTACAGCAGTGCTCTTTCAAAAAATATAATCATTATTGCTAAGTTGCACGTTTTATATTCTCTAATTTTCACACTTCATCCTAAATCTCTACATGTGATTCAGATCATAAGAAGTATTAGGCATACCACGAAGAGAGGTGAGTCTGCAAATTGCTCATTCCTCCACTAATTTACTAGCGTTTAAACGAATACGATGGGTTGGACGCACTGGTTTGGGCTCATCAGATTATCAGCCCATGATGACCTGGTTTTCGACGGTAAAATTTTGTACCGTAAAATTTTACAGTCTCGCGTCCAAGAGTTTGGTAAAAATTTGAACTCTGAGTAAAAAATATTAAGATCAAGTACTGTAAAAAACGATCAATAAAATAAAATTTATTTAGTTCAAAACTCTATTCCCTTCTAATTTAGGTGTAGATTGGTTCAGATAAGACATTTCAACGAATCGCCTTAGCATATTAGGTGTCAATTATCATTCTTACTTACGCATTTTATGGACTAAAAAAAAAAAAAAAGGGTTGAGCACGAGATGGAGAGTGAGGGTTGGAGGCGGAAAAAGCGCGCCAGACGCAAGAAGAAGAAGAAGCAGAACTAGAACGAGAGAGACCCAGATGATGTAGAACTTTATTCAGGGAGTCTATTCTGTTTACAAATTTAAAAATTATTAATCAAAAAAAATTCTCCTTTAATTATAATTATTTTATCTTCTCAATTATTTCCAAAAACCCCCCATAAAGTTGGCATATAGTTAGGCGTTTTTTAAGCTTCCCTTGATAGACTCTCTACTTATATAAAGCCTTGTTTGCCATAAAAGGGCACTGCAAAAATCAACCCCACAAAAGGACATTGTTGATTACTGTCGTCCAATGCCTATTCTTCAGTCAGATGCTGTTGTAAAGAAGAAGAATAATGGTGCAGAAAGCAAGCAGTTGCAGCGGTCTTTGTCTGGTCTACCTGATGATGTTTTGAGGCTTATATTAAAAAGGCTCAATTGGGTCGATCGCGTCCCCTCCTGTTTAGTTTCCAACAACTTTTCAGGTCTACTGCAGGAGATTCCACGTAAACCTGCCGATAAGTTACCATGGTTATTCCGTACTTCTTTTGGGCTTACCTGGGATGGTAGATTCCTGAGTAGATGCGATCTATGTCCTCCGTTTTCGAAGCGAACTTACAGTGTCACAATAACGGATCAAGAAGCGAGGAGATACCTCCGGTATCCAAAACCTTTTGCTTCGAGCAGCGGTTGGGTACTTTTGTTGCGCTATATAGATTGGGAAGATCACAATTCCTATTATTTTTCCTTATACAGACCTTATAATAACAGGTTTGTGAAGTTGCCCAAATTGGAAGACTGTCTTCCTTTTGGAAGAGCCACAATTTTTGTGAATAAAACCTCCTTAGTATCTGTCTTCTATGCTCGTTTGGATTGGGAACGTTGCACTATTATCCTTAGCATGTGTCAAGTTGGTGCCACCAAGTGGAAGAATTTCAAGCTTCGACTTCCTGTAGAATGTATAGAGTTGAAGGCCGCTCCATTATATTCAGATGGATTTGTCTATTGTTTTCTCGATCATGGCAGCAAAGTCGTGATCTTTGATGTTGTGTTTCAAGACTGGAAATTCCTTTCATGTGATTTCCCTTACGGTTTTAATGACAATGGCGGTCCTTTTGAATGCTACTTTTATTTTAATGGAGAACTTGTAAAGTGCGCTTGGACTGGCGCCCGGAGTGCCCGGAGTTATTCCTGGAGATTGGACAAGTCGCTAAAGAAGTGGGTGCAGCAAGAGAGTCTAGGAGACCTGACACTATTTCTTGCACATTATGCATCAGTATTCCCGGTTCCAGCAGTCGGAGAACTAAGATCGTATGCTAATACGGTATGCAACTTTGCTGCAAGTGAACTTTACCCTGCGTCCGACTATAGTTGGTATTGGGTTGATGATTATTGTTGGATCGAGCCTCCTCTTTTGGCTCGAACCTGATTTTTCTGTCTTTATTTCTGGTTTGACTATTGAACAATGTCGATCTACTAATAGCATTGTTGCTAATTATCTTCTGGACTGGAATGTTGATTTTCTGAGGGTATTATTTCAACATTACGTTTAAGATTGTATCCGAATTGATAAAGATATAACCAACCGATTTCAATGTCATGCATGCTCCGTGGTGGTGATTGGTGTTTGTACTATCTGTATCAAATCCATTAGAAAGAAACGAAATTCATCGACGAGAGAGAGACGAACAGGTAGCGCATTTCAGGCCAGCATTCCTGTGTAACTATAGCTCACTCTGATATATTCTGTTTTTATCTGCAAGTTCCTATGTGGCAAAACTAGCTACCCCACACTTCTCATACATGAATGGTCAAGCACTTTTATTGCATGAATACTTCAAGTTGAAACTGAAGGTAATATATCATAAACAAAATTTTGGTAGACCATAGATCAGTTGACCAACTACAGATCAATTGATAAATATCAAATTAACGACCGTTGGTTCAAGTGGTAAGGGACTTGACACCCACACCCCTTAAGTAAAATCTCGAATTCGAGTATTGTGAATGGAAAAAACGGCGTTGGAAGAGCCGCCCCCAATATGGGTCCGACAGTACTCGAACTCGATTAGTTGGGGATCCAATGAGACTATCCGGATACCGGGGCAAGACCCAAAAAAATCAAACTTATTTGTATTTAGGGCATTAGACATAAGCTATACTTCCGAGATCAAAGTAGCCAATGGTGACTATATACAAGTGCAAGGAAAGGGGACATCGGCTGTACACACCATGTCGGGTGCCTAATTGATCCCTGAAGTCTTGTTCCAGCTATGAACCAGAATCTTCTCAGTGTGGGACGATTCTTGGAAAGAAATTATTCACTTGCATTCAAAGACATACCATGCTTTATATTTGATTTGTATGGTGTTGAACTTGCAACTGTTTGGAAGAGCTCTCAAGTCGATTTAAACCAGTTATGAAATAGTGTCATGCCTATGTCTCTCGATGTCAGGTCACTATAGCACAAGAGATTGGGGCATGTGCATGATGCAAGCTGACAAAATTTATAAAAAAAATTAGAAGATGCTTGATTTACCTGCCATTGAAAAGCAAAGTGCACTTTGTGGAGCATGCCACAAGGGAAGCAGGCAAGGGTTCCATTCTTAGACCAATCCTAGAGGTGTAAAGAGAAGATACAGTTGACATATAGTGACATCTGTGGGCTAATGAGTACAAATTCACTAAGTGGCAGTAAATATTACATAATTTTCATTGATGACTTAACCAAGATGTGCTCCGTTTAATTTTTTAAAATAGGAAAGGGATTTTACTACGTGGCCATACTCTCATGGCCATATTTCATCCAAATCCATCTTGTTTGTTTTTTTTTAATTAAAAATTAAATCATAAATACTTAGTGTTGCACCAAACATAATTATATTATCTTAAATTATACTTTTTCAAAAAAAAATTTCAACTTTTTTTCTTTAGCTAATGCATATGGAAGCATTTTGGTCATGGGAGTATGACCATGAGCTTTTTCTGTTTGGGGAAAGTCATTTATGGGAAAGTGGCAAAGCATTTGTGCACTCTTGTTTTTTTGACAATTCTTTTTAAATTTTAATTGACTCTAATTTAGATCCGAATTCAAAGCCTTTAAATCTGAAACCTTCAATACAGCCCCACCATGCACTGGATTGTGTAAGTACGACATTATGCCGGGAGTCCATTGTCTATCAATTTAAGAATTATTAATCCGAAAGAATTCTCCTTTTATTATCGTTTTTTTTTTTCTTCTCAATTATTTTCGAAAAACCCTCTTAAAGTTGGCATATGGTAGCGCGTTTTATAAGCTTTCCTTGTATAGAATCTCTCTACATATATAATGCCTTATTTGCCCTAAAGTGCACTCTCTAGTATCCAAATCAACCCCATAAAACTAAGGACATTGCGCCGGCACAGAACCGATTACCTGGTTGATTACTGTTGTCCAATGCCTATTCTTCAGTCGGATGCTGTCGTAGAGAAGAAGAAGAAGAAGAAGAAGGAAAAGAATAAGAAGACGAAGAAGAATGCAGAAAGCAAGCCGTTGCAGCGGTCGTTGTCTGGTCTACCTGATGATGTTCTGAGGCTTATATTGAAAAGGCTGAATTGGGTTGATCGAATCCGCTTCTGTTTAGTTTCCAACGACTTTCCACGTCTACTGCAGGAGATTCCATGTCAACCTGCCGATAAGTTACCATGGTTATTCCACACTTCTTTTGGGTTGACATCCCGTGGTAGGTTCCGGAGTAGATGCGATCTATGTCCTCCGTTTTCGGAGAGAACTTACAGTGTCAGGATAATGGATCAAGAAGCGAGGACGTACCTCCGGCATGCAATACCTTTTGCTTCGAGCAGTGGTTGGGTGCTTCTGTTGCGGCATATAAATTGGGAAGATTACGAGTCCCATTATTTTTCCTTATACAGACCATACAATAACAGGTTTGTGAAGTTGCCTAAATTGGACGATTGTAATAGTTGTTTTGCAGTTGGAAGAGCCGCAATTTATGTGGATCAAACCTCCTCATCATCAGTATCTGTCTTCTATGCTTGCTTGGATAGGGCACGTTGCACTATTATCCTTAGCATGTGTGAAGTTGGCGCCACCGATTGGAAGATATTCAAGTTTCCACTCCCTGGAGAATGTAGGGAGGTGGAGGCTGCATTTTATTCGGACGGATTTGTCTATTGTATTCTCGATCATGGCAGCAAAATCGTGATCTTTGACGTCTTGCTTCAAGATTGGAAATTCCTTTCATGTGGTTCCCCTTACGGTTTTGATGACTATCGTATTTCGGTATGGCATTTTCTTTTCAATGGAGAACTGGTAAAGTGGGATTGGACTGGTGCTCGGAGTGGCGGGGGTTATTCCTGGAGATTCGACAAGTCGCTAAATAAGTGGGTGCAGCAAGAGAGTCTAGGAGACCTGACACTATTTCCTGCACAAGCATCAATATTCCCGGTTATGGCAGTGGGTGAACTGAGCTCGTATGCTACTTCCGTACACACCTTGACCGCCAAAAACGGAATTCGTTACACGTCGCTCATCACTGGCAAGTACAACAATAACGAACTTTACCCGGCCTCCAACTGTAGTTTGCTCGACTTTAATTATTACTGTTGGATCGAGCCTCCTCTTTTGGCTCGAAATTGATTTTTCTTCGCTTATTTTCTGGTTTGACAATTGAGCAATGCTGATTTTACTAATAGCAATGCTACTAATTAATTTCCAGACTCGAATTTTCGTTTTCTGAGGAGATTTTGCCAACATTATGTCGAAGATTGTATCTGAATCGATAAAGATATAACAAACCGATCTGAATGTCATGCATGAATGGTGGTGGTGATGGTGTTTGTGCTATCCGCATCAAATCCAGTAGAAAGAAGAAACCGAAATGCATCCACAAGACACAGAAAGAAATAATGCATGCTGTTTGTATTTGATGCATTCTTAGCCAAATAGGATATAGATGAATTCTTAGCCAAAAAGTATATAGATGAAGCCTATTCGGACTGATTACTTTTTAGGCAGCGAGGAATTGCGAGAACAACTAACAAACTAAAAGTTTTGGATGATGCTTGTCACCCATTCAGCCTATTCTCAGATAATGCTTGACCAACAAAAAATTTGATAATTCAACAAAGTAGATTAAAGTTCAATATAACTGACAGAAAAACGAGCATTGAGCTCTCAAATGAAAATTTAAAAAATAGCTTAGGCTCTTTTGTCATCCATGCCTTTCACTTACATTACAATGCCACAAAAAAAATGTCAAAATGCCAACAGAGAGTTACAAAGGAAAGGTAGCACATTTCAGGTATTCCTGTGTAACTATAGCTCACGCACTTCTCGTATATGACTGATCAAGTACTTCTATCACTTGAATAGTCCAAGTTGAAATTGAAGTTAATATGTCGGAAACAAAATTTTGGTTGCCGTAAGTTAACAAGAAGTTTCTAAGGCTAATGAACGAGATTCTGGGCCGGCCTGCCTATAAGTTACCATGGTTATTCAGGACTATTTTTATGTGGACCTCCATGGTGGGTTCTTGAGTAGATGCAACCTAAGTGATCCCTTTTCCAAGAGAACTTACAGTGTGAGGATGATGGATCAAGAAGCAAGGACTTACCTTCTTGATGCAAGACCTTTTGCTTCGAGCCACGGTCGGGTACTTTTGTTATGGTGTATAGATTATAATCACCATTATTTTTCCTTTTCAAGACCATATGATAACAAGTTTGTGAAGTTGCCCAAGCAAAAAGTTTGTTGTGACATTTTAGATGGTAAAGCCACAATTTTTGTTGATCAAACCTCCCTAATATCTGTCTTCTATGCTCGTTTGGACAAGACAGGACGCATGATTAACATTAGCATGTGTGACATTGGTGCCACCAGTTGGAAGAAGTTAACGTTTCCACTCCCTGCAGCCGGTTCAGATGTGAAGATATTAGAGGATGCATTATATGCAGATGAATTCGTCTATTGTGTTTTCGATGATGACTGCAAAATTGTAATCTTTGTTGTCGCGCTTGAGGACTGAATAAGTTTTTTCATGTAAGTTCTATCCTCGTAGGTATCTTTTTCCTCCAAGCTATGCTATCTATAATGGAGAGCTAATAATGTCCCATACGCATACACGCGGCAGCAGGTCTGGTGCCTTGATTTGTTCTTGGAGATTTGACAGGTCGCTGAAGAAGTGGGTGCGGCAAGAAAGTCTAGGAGACTTGGCACTATTCCTTGGACATTCATCAACATTCCCAGTTAAAGCTGTGGGAGAAATATGCTCTTATGCTAATACAGTGCACACTCTTGTGGACCATGAAACTGTCTACATATCATTCAGCTCTGGCGAGTTCTGATATAGTGAACTTTACGGAGCTTCTAACCAGCAGTTTCTCCAGTTGTGCTCGAGGAATTACTGTTGGATCGAGCCTCCTTATTTGACTCGAAACTAATTTTGCTTTGTCTATTTCTCCTTAGACCATTGAGAAGTGTTTATCTGCTAATATCATTGTTACCAATTAACTTCTAGACTGGAATTTTGGTTTTCTAACAGACATTGTCCTACATTGATTGTCCCATATTCATCAGCAGCGTTTTGCATGACATATGACTTGTGACATTTAACAAAACATGCCATAAGTCATAACTATTAATACGCAAAAATACAGAAGTACTGCAACTACTGATTCTGAATCTTGACATTTTGGCCGAGAACTACAATGCACTCTCTTAATTCTTTTTTGCAGAAAAGGAATTAACTTCAGCAACATTGTCAGTAGAAAACTGTAGGGAAAATGAAGCTATCCAAGTGAAAGAGGAACGAAAACTAGCTTAGAAAAATGCAGAGAAAAAACTAAACTGCCAGCAATGGTTAGGAGATAAAAGATACTTTTCATCTCAAATATATTTCCCTTATAAGGGAGAAAGATACAAACATAGAGTACAATAAAGTGGAAATAGAGTATAGCTTGTCATTCCAAAAGTGACAAAGCAAAGAGACTAAGCATAAAGCTTTTTCAAAAGTACAATGATTAAAAACCAAACCCACTACCTATACTATGCAGCCTTTAAGTAAAAAGCTGTCAAATACCATTAAGCTAGTTTCAATTCAGTTACATTGACATAACTAATACAAAAAACTCATTACATAAGCTAAATAATCCCAAAAAGAAATTCCATTCAAATGCTGCTACTGCCACCTCCAGCTCACAGCAAAACAGCTCCAAAAACCTTCACAGGGACAATGAACATTAGAGAAGCTAGGCCTGCAAACAAAAACGAAAAAGGATTTGGGAATTTATTTGCCTGGTTTTCAGCTTGTAGAAGCCTCATCTGCTGCTCCTGTTGGTGAACTAGGAATGTAGGGAACAAAACCCCGCCCACCAAACATTGGTCTCATGAACTTGTCATCAAACTTTCTCCACCAGTAATGAACAGTTGTGGTGGGGTGACTTATTAGCAACCTGAAGCTCGACTTACCAGGTCGCTTACTTTTGCCATCTTCACTTGGTTCATCATTTTCTTCAAGGAAAAGTTGCCTTATGTCTTCCAAACTCGGAAAATCGGTTGCATCTGAATCCATCCGTTTTCTGTTTCTGAGCAGCAAGGCTTCAATTAGCGGTTTTGTTACCGACCCAAAGACCTGTTCCAAAGGCTGAAATATCACACTTATGCTATAAAATGGAAAGCTGAAAATACAACTCGGTGTTTTCTATTGCGTCATCTGTTGCAACGAACTCAAATGATAATGACTTCTTTCTATGGATGATAGACCAAAAAACACTTAATGTCCTTGAAATAATAGAGATATAATTCCAGGGCTATAATTGATCATGACTCAGTTGTAATTGATTATAATCTTATGCACATGCGAATGCCTGCTTAAAAAAAGGGAACTGTCTTTTCCTTCGTTGTTCAAAACTTCAGAATAATGGAAAGTCTGTACAAATCGCATTATGGAGCAGAGACAACGATCTGACGTGACAATGTTCTAAACAGTCAATGCGACATGTTTTGAGAATTTTATGACAGAGCAACAAACATGTGAACTTACAATTGTGCTGAAAAGGACAACAATTATTGTACAGGTGATCATTAATGCTGCATCTGATGCTGTTTTCTTCTCGGTTTTGGAAAACTGCAATTTAAGATTGCATAGAATCAACATCAATCCAAGACCAAGTGTCGTAGGAAATGGTAGGTGGATTTTTGATGGCCTACCTGGTTGTAAGACAAAGCAATAGTAACTGCACCTCTCATGAGCCCAGCCCACCACATAATGAACTGAGATTTCATGTAGTTAGTAAGTTACCAGCAGAGCTATGTGATACAGTTATCGCCTGTTATCCAGCAACTTTACCTGTTCTTTGAACATGATTTTTGCACTCTCATTCTTTCGAATACAATTTAGGATATTTGCAATAGGGAAGACAAATGCTGCCCTTCCAACTAACACTAATGCCAACAGCGTCGAACTGACAGCAGCTGAAGTTCCTACACTGTTCAAGGAAACAAGTCAGAGATGACAAACGGTTGTCCTTTAAAAGCTGCAAAATAGTTTATTTGGACTAATGTTCTTATGCTTAATGCATTTCTGTCAAAGTTGTGATTATTACATAAGTTTCGTATACGGTTCAAGGTTGTCCGTTGATATAAACTAAGTGCAATTCAATGCTTGGCATTGACTCTGCAGTTAATGGCTGAAAAAATTACCTTGATTTGCTCTGTTTCCATTTGTCAATGTCCAAAGCATCCATACCAACATACACGAATATAAAAGTTTCGGCAATAAAGGACATTGTTGCAAATGCATGCCTGAAATTGCCAGCAGCCATCGAGATCAGATTTTATCTCATTTAATCAACTAAAGTTCTTGATCAAAGAGAAATCAGATAATTCACGTAATTCTGAAAGAAAATATTCCATTTTCAGTGATATAGATACAAGTTTACCAAAAGACTGAAATCAGATTAATAAACAAGTTCAAATTGCCAGATAGATACCAGAACTTTATGAGCAATAAAGTGGGCATAAAGTTTGAACAGAAAATTAGGAAAAAAAAAAAAACTTACTTGGTTGTTATCCTTGAGCTTTCAGTGACGTTGTGCCACGTGTAGTGTGACATCACAACGCCACAAAAGAAAACAGTCAAAATGCCACTGAGACTTAGCAGCTGCATTGAGGAAAATGTATCACATATCAGCAAAACACTACAGGGTAAATATAGCTTACTCTGGGTTCTGTTCTGTTTCATATCTAAGGTCCATTCTAACAAAACTAGCTCTGGCTTGCTTATTAATTTGAGCATTCAATTCCTTTATTTGAAAGGGCAGCAACAAGTAAATGCTTGTATTTGTGATATGCCTTAATCCCATGTGAAAACATGATAGCCATGTGCCCCTACCCACTGAGCAGTTCCAAGTTGAAACTGAAGTTGAAATATCAGAAAGACAACTTGATGACTTGAAACAAACAAGAAGCCTAAGGCCTTATTGGTCCAATGTGATAAAACTTTAAAATGGACCCCATCCTCCTTGTTCATCATTTGATTGCCTAGAAGGTTGTAATTATTTAACATTCTGCAAATTAGTACCTCGGCTAACATGTATGATAAATAAGCCATAAGCAGCATCAAAGCAACTTCACGATCAGTAGAATGCCTGTTGACAAAAACAACAACAAACAATTGAATGTAAGACAAAGTCCGCATAAATACAAGTCAGATGAAGGCCCTCCAAAATTGAGCGTCATATGTTGGATATTCAATGAAATTGGAGAACGCTCAGGTGGGACAAAAATATTCTATCACGTAAATGTCACCTGGAATTTCGTGTGATATCTTACATTGAACTTAGAATGCGAAATTTCAGAGAGATGTTTTTTTCGAAAAGAAACAACTGCAAAAATAAAGGAGGACAGGCGAAATTAAATGTGGAAACACAGAGTCGGAAAGCACTACTTACCTTCCAAAGTAAAGTGTTTTTATGATAAATGCACTTAAAAGACCCACCTGAGACATCACAGAGTATCCAAGTCAAGACCAACATAAATCAACTATAAACTTTTCCAAACCAGATACACAAGCTCAGATGTTACTATCACATAATGAAAGCGAACTGTGCAACCAGATATCTTCTTGCAGGTAGAAGTATAGGTGCTTTCTAGGTTTCCAACATTTTATTTGTGAGAGACATTTCTAAGCATAAATACATCAGCCAAAATTGCAAGTATGACTTACTACTATACCAAGTGCAGTACTTGTGAAAAAGAGGTAAAGAAAAGTCCCGAACAGCTTTAAGGCAGTTGTGGCATCAATGTCACTGAAGTCGATTGATAGCACTGAATTGAAAAGCACGATAGAGGTAGCATCGTTGACTACTCCCTCCCCAAAGACTATACTGTAAAGAAAGGGTGTTTCATCTTGATTGAGAACCTTTACCATTGGAAAAACAAAAATATTTAATCCCATTAGTCAATTCTGAAGCAGAAACTTGGTTTCATTTCAAAGTTCAAATTTATAAAAGTACCTGCAAGGTGCAGACCGAATCAGTTGCTGATAATATCGCCCCAATGGCTGCATGTATCAGAAACTTAGTGAGGGCAGGTCTAAGAGAACTATTAAGTCTAATACATGAAAAAATGGAATTCACCAGTAGTCAAAGGTCACCTAGGTAGTCTTTTACATTCAAGGATGTCACACCAATTCTCTTAAAAAGCCCAAAAACACCTATAAAGAGCAAATAATAAAGTAAGGCTTTGTCTGTTTGATGCAAGCTCAAGAATAGGGAAAAAAAAAAAATGGTGGGAGTGGATCTTACCTAGTGATATGAGGCAAAAGGAGATCATTGTTCCAAATATTCCAAACAACAAAATTACTGTGAAATTCTTGAAAAACTGCTTTTTCTTGACCTGGAATCTGCAACCAAATTCTGAAATCAAAAATAATGATAATAATAATAATACCCAACACTATCCTTGAATAGCTTCCCAATTTCCTAAGAGACAACAAATCAAAGACATTAAACAAATTGTTGAGATCAATAAGCTGATTGATAATAAAGAAAGTGATTTTGGATCCTATCAATCAAAGAAAATCTCCACTTCCACAATATTGGAAATTAAATTCCAACCCCAATCCAATAATAATCAACAAAATTGAAGCAAAAGAAGAGAAAGAGAGACCGTACCCAGCGTTGAAAATGATCGGAGGAAGCAAATAAAGAAAGAACAAATCCTCGTCAAACGACAGTAACTGCGAATACCGGCCTTTACTAACCAGCAAAACCACAGCACCAGCACATAATCCCTGCATAAAAATCCAACCCCTTTTTATCAAAACAGGAAAAGGAACAAGTTTCCAAGAACTATGAAAACCCCACATACCAAAAACACTCAGAAAAACAGAAAACACTTGAATTGATCAAACAATTCACCTACCAAAAGTAGAGCAGTGATGGACTCATTGGCCCAGCGGTTCTCTTCAAGAAGGTGACCAATGATTATGCAAGCACAAAGAAGAAAAAAGAAAACGCAAAGCGCAATTACAGTGCTGGTAGTAAGAAAAGATGATGATGATGTTAATGATGACGACGACTCTTCTCGGAGAATGGGTAGCATAAGTGGCATAGTTTCATGGGAGGCCATCTAGAGATGGAATTCTTCTTCTTCTTCTTCTCCTTCGTTTTCTCTTATTTTTGGACTAAATTTGGAATTCAAGGCAATCTGGGTATTGAAGATTTGCATATATAAACATAATAGAGAAGTGGGGTTGTGGCGCTGAGAGGACAGTTTTCAACGAGTCAGACAAAAATTTAAATTAAATTAGTCGGAATTCAATATAATTTTTAAATATCGAAGTCTAGCACCGAAAAAGAAGTGGAGTTGTGGTTATTAGAGAGGAAATTAATGAGAGATTGGATGTTGATGGATCATTCATGTGACTTTTATCACTCTCCCTGGCTTCTTTCCTTCGAACTTTGAAGTCTCCAAATGGAGGGAAGACCTAGACTGGTAGATGGGATATGAAATTTGGGTTTGGTTCTCTGCAGTGAGTGTAGTTTTGACTTGCCGTACTCTGCCAGCTGTCACACCATTGTTTTGCCACGTAGGATAATGGCTTCTTTTTTTTTTTAACTTCGACCGCCTCACCATACCCTCGTGGCTCTCGTATTTATGAGCAGGCGAGGGCTGCTGTGCTGTCGGATTTTCATTGGTTGGAGACATCTGTAGGGAGTAAGCGAGGCCCTAGAGAACTAATCTGGCCGTTAGTTTTTCCCCCCGCAACCTACTCATTCAACGTGCTGACAAACTTGATATAGAAAAATAAAATGTCGTAGATGATTGATTTCAGAACAATAAATATAAATTATTAGATATTATTAAATAAAATTATATTATTATTTATTATAATTTATTTAAAATTATATAGTGTTACTTAAAGAAAATTGATATTGATATTGTATTGATTTATTGTTTTTTTTTTTATATACAAGTCAAATACACTAAGAAATAATAAATTCAAACGTGATTAAAACCTTTTCTTTACGATTTAGATAAAAGGATTATTACATAACTGTAAAATTTTAAATTTATAAGTAATTGTAAAAACATAATAGATAAAATATATGACATTTTTTTGTACTTAAAAAAAATATAAGACATATTAAATAGAAATATATGACTCTTCTGAATAGTCATATATATTTTAAATTAAAAAAATTTAATTTTTAAGAACTATTTACATAACTCCTACAATTTTATTTGACATGTCGTATAATTTCTTTATAATTACTTCACTATGTCATATATTTCGTCTGTTCACACAAGTTATATATTTCTTTTCGACATGTCGTATACATTCTTTATAAGTATAAGAAAATATCGTATACTTTATCTATTATTTTGTTAACCACTTGCAACTATCAAATCTTACTGTCAAAAAATTTTTCTATTTAAAAATTTATTAGATTACACATTACACAATGTAAATGCGTCTATCTTTTTCAATAAGGGAGAGAGTACAAACAAGAATCGTCGCATCCAATCAATAAATATAATAGTTTATTAGTAAAATATAATTATATTAATAAAATACAAAATAATAAAAATAAAATTAAAAATTAGATGAATATTACTATAAAATTTAAAGTATATATCCTATATAGTATAAGTTTAAAAAAAAATTTATATAAAATATTACTATAGTTACATTTTACTAATAAATAGTTACATTCGTTAATTTGAATATGGCCGACTAATATGGTTGCTTAGTATGCCTACCAAACTTTTCTTTCTTTAAATTCCACAATTTCTCGTTTTCTCGTTCTCTTATAAATTTCACATAGTTCTTCTTTAGTTTTGCATCAGCCAACCTGTATGCATGTGGACTCGAATATAATGTTCTTGTCCCCGTTTTGCGCATACGCTTGCATTGCAGTCATTGTTGATAAGCTTGAAATAAATAACATGATTTTGCACCAACAATGTCAACTGAGATTCTATAAACAACCCAACTTCTAATGTTTTCTTGTAATTTTTTTATGGAAAAAAAAATTAATACAAGCTCCCTTTTCTATAATAATTAAATGCCGCTCTGAGGGGAGAAAATTTTTCATTTGAGTCCAAATTAGGACTATAAGATAACATTATATGCACGTGTCCAGCTTCTCTTAGTTGCCACATACTTAATAAATTAGTTATACGGCTTGACTTGGAAATAAATTAAAAGACATGAATCACCAGATTGTAGTTTTTTTTTTGTTTTCCAATAATGTTTCTAGAGAGCAATTGACAGTGGTGGAACCAGAGAATTTTATCAGGAGGCTAAATTTACATAGAGATTAAAAAAAATAACAAAATAGAGTAAATATAAAATTAAGGGAAGACAAAACTCTAATTTAAAAAAAAAAAGCTAATGAGATAAAATTAGGATAAATTATATTTTTTTTTTCTTCTTCAGGATAGGCACTTAACCCATCCTCAATTGTCTTCGCATCTGCGAGTAGCAATTGATGTTTGATTTGGTGTCTTACTCTTTATATTTTATTATATGTACCCAACTGATGTTTGATTTAGTGTCTTGCTCTTTATATTTTATTATATGTACCCAATAAAAAAAAAATAAAACTCTTTATATTTTATTATTGGTGACATTTCAATTCATTGACAAGGAAGGCATTGCGTCGGGACATAAGACACTTGTTTACAAAAGATAACGTTGTACACCGAGCATTTGTTGTTTCCACGTTTAACTTATAAAAAAGAATTCAAAAGTTTTTAACGTTCATGAAAAATCATTTAAGTGGGCACTGCTAGGCCCGGCAATAGCCACTTGTTCGGTGTCGTGGTTCCCATGTCAACAATTGTAATCTATTAAATATTTTAAAAGAAATTTTTTTTTTATTTTTTTGCTGTAGCTAACAGAAAAAATATTTATCTGGTCAACTTAAAAATAACCATTTTTTTTTGTAAAATAACTTACAGAATTGGAATCCACAGGCTAGTGTCCGTTTGGTTCTTGTAAAATATTTACTTCCCATTTTTTGCTGATTGTTTCACGTAAAACGTATAGTTTAACGAAAAATATGTTGGATCAGTTCTCATTGATGGTCGTAGCTCCACCACGTTCGCTCAAATTGCAGAAAACTAGAAAAGTGTCTTTGTAAATGTGAAGTGCAGTGGAAACACCGTTTAGAAGCAGCAATGTTTCTTTTGACTGTCCCAAAGTCCCAAAGCAAAGATCCTGTCATAAATTGGCCAAAAGAATGAAAAGTGGTAGAAAGTGGAAATTTTTCATCCTCCTTATATTTGAAAAAAGGATGGTGTAAATCTAATTAAGGAAAACAAGTTTTTTTTGTTTGAAAAATAGTAAAAAGTAAAAGAAAAGAAAATAATATTTGTAATAATTCCAATTTTACCTTGTAACAAAATTAATGAGTGTATAGGTAAATTGTTCATTTCATGAATAAAGTAAGGAAATCAATAAGATGAATGAATTTAGTGGATTAGAGAAAAAAATTTGAATTTTTTTTTCTTCTATTTTCCTCTTCCATACTATTTAGATATTTTTCAAAAAGAAGTATGATTCCTTTCTCTTTATTTCCTTATCTTCTCTTTTTCCTCTTTTCCAAACACAATATTGGTAATTTGCCATGATCGCGAAAGTGAGACATCCGGTTACTCGAAACTAGAAAATGTTTCACACCACAAATCAATGAAATTATCGAAAGTCATGGGATTTGATCTAAGGACCTCCCCCTCCCCCCCCCCCCCCCCCCCCCCCCCCCCAGCAGCCCAGCTCGCTGGCTCCCCATTTGGCTTTGTCATCCACATTGTTTCCCCAAGAAAGAGTCGTTGATGGCCAAGTTGCTTCTTTCGATGCTTTTAGGTAGAGAATGGCTTAGTGCAACAGCCCTTCTTAAAATTACCTGGACTAACAATATTAAATTAACTAAAAGTCTCCTAGTCTTCACTCAAAAAAACAAAAAAGGGGGGGGGGGGGGGGGGGGGGGGGGGGGGGCGTCTCCTAGTCATGTTGTTGAATCCTGTGAAATGGGGATCATTTAATTAATTTTGATGGTGACTTTGGTTATGTTTTTGGTTGAATGTTTTTGGTCCGGGTCAGGTGCCCGGGAAAGGGGATTTTGGGAGAATCAAGGGTTTGAACCTTATTTTTTTTTGTTGGGTAAAAAAAATGTGAGAAAATGAGAGCGATGGTGGTATTTTAACAATCTTATCAGGAAGTATTAAACTTCTTCCTAATAATACGAATGGTTCAAATGATTGCAATATAACTCGCACTGAAAGAGACTTAAATTTAGCCAAACTTAAAAATCTTTACCCAAACAACATTATACTTAATGATGCTTGAATTCAGAATCTTTAAAGTCTAAGCACTTTACAAACTCAACCACACCTAAAGATGATCAAATACTTGAACTCTTACCTCATAATGTCCCATAACAAATCTATCACGGGCCAGAGGCGGCATCACGGGATTTTCGTAGATTTTCCTCAACGTGATATTGAACCGGATGCGGCCACAGGCGGTGTCACAGGCTATTAACAAATCTATCACTGACCACCTGCCAATTTCCCAAGTAGCGTTGGGCCCAACTGAAAAGAAGTCTTGAGGCCGAACGGCGAGGCAGAATGGGCTTCAGCGTGATTCATGAATAAAAATGATATGACTTTGGGCATGCGGCCCACAGTCAGACATAGCTGTACTTAAATGTTTTAAGGCTCAAAAGCCAAACCAAGAAATTGGCTCTCACAGGACCAAAACAAAAAAAAAAAAGGCTCTCACAGTCACCGGACTCAAATTCAAAACCTTTTCTGTGCTGTAGGTGACTCTAACACGAGTGAGCCAACTAACAAAAAGCCTAAAACTGCTCAGTTAATTGCTACTGTTAAGGCTAGTGAAGTCTTGCAGTAGAGAAAAGAAATACAATGCAACAATTGGTGAGGGATTTTGCTTTCTAAGACTTCGATAACAGTCAAGTTAAATTTCTCTAGGAAGCATGCATATTGTAAAAGCAGTTAATTTCTGCTCATGGGCAATCAGATTCAATACATCAACACAGCAAAAAAAAAAGTATCTACAAGGCCATGTTGGCATGGGCAGAATCTGTGTACAGTGGATTATGCCCCCATACATGAGTTGGGAAGTCACAAGTCCCCTGCATTGGCAGCGTCTCTTCGTTAACTTTTTTTCACCATCTTCAGTGGAGAGAATGAGCCGGCCCATGAAGTGAAGAAGCTGACAATATATGGAATCTTCTGCACAAAGCTTGCCTTTTCTACAGCCTTCTTGTGCACCACACCAAACCTTTCAGAGGCAGCTATTGTGGCCTTGAGATCATTGTTCTCAATCTTAAGCTGCAGAGTTGTTTTCCCAAAATTTTACATACATTAAGAACAAACATACCCAAATACTAACGAGTTTGGTTTTGGAGCAACATTTAGACGCAATCCTTGTTCAGATTTGAACTTAAGGACATCTAGTTTACTTCAAACATGAATAATAATACCATAAAGAACTATCCAATGACAGGATTGCGACATGCTTACCTCCTCGATGATGTATAGGAGTTCTTCTATAGCCACTTGTAATGAGGAAATAGTTCGCAAAGTGACATCTTCACATGCAGATTCCATGTCTTCGGCTGAATTAGGATCAAGTATAATTCCCTCGAGGATGAATAACTCCTCAAGCAACTTCACATCTTCAGCATTCATTCTCTTCTTCAACTAAACGTATGGATTCTGTCTTAGAAGCCAAAATGGAAAGGTGTACATAAAATTTAACAGCTTCATTCTCACCTTCTTCAGAATTCTTTCACATGACTCATCTTTTGTTGAGGCGACAACTCCATGCTTTTTGGCATTTCTATCTTCACAACGATGGATGACAGGTGATGCTTTTATGTGCTTTGCCCTGCATAAACATTAAATCCAAAAACAGAAATCAGTTCAGATAAATGGCGTAAGAAAAGACAAAATCGCACAACAAAACAACAGAGATAATGACTGAAGCAGATTGATTCATCAAATGAACACAACACAACACTTTGCCATCCATAGCCATCTTGTGGGGAAGGCCAAATAAAGAGCCCATTGGAATTTTGTTTTTTGTATTTATCCTTCCAGTGCATAGATAGATTGTCTGGATTTGCAACTTGTGTACCTGGTACCAAAGCGAAGAGTAGATAGAGTTTCTGAAGCACTTGAAGGGCTTGGTGAGCAACAGCAAAGTAATGCAGTCCTGGAGTTTCCTCCCTGCAAGATGAGAAACAGAAGTTTGTCAGTACAAATTAGCCATAGATTGTGGTTAGACTTGATTGTCCAAAAAAAAAAAAAACTTACAAGAGCATCTCGTAGAATGCGAGTCAGCTTGGAATCTCGATAAGGGATATGACTAGCTTTGGCCGATGTGCCACAAGTCAGAGCATTGATCACATTTCCAAGAGCCGATAAGGATTTGTTGATGGTCTTCGCTTCTTCTAGAACTTTTCCCTCAGCTCCAGTTTTCTCAACCTTCTCAGACCCCGCCAAGTCCACAAGAATTACCTTCCCAGTTTTTGCCCTTCCACAGACATTCAAAATTTATGGACTAATTCAGCTACTTTCACAAAAAAAAAAAAAAAAAAAAAAAAAAAAAACTGAAAATGGTATACCTCTTATCTCTGCTCAGTTCTTGCTGGACCGAGAATATGTAAACACAATGACTTCGGCTGCTGGCCATGTTCATTTCTGTCTTTGATAAGTAACTGGGAAAATTTAGAAAGACTTATGGCAAAATTTTGAAAAAACACTACCTATACAGAAGATTTTCCACACACAACACTTAAAATTGGAAATAACACCCAAATGAAAAGGAAGTAAAAAATAGAAAAAGGATACGAGTCTCTCCAACTGCTCTGTTAACAATCCCACTCTGCAGTTTCAAGATCTAAGTTAGAAGTCGAACAATTTTCTTGAAACTGAAGAAAAATTTTTTGAGCAACATTTGTCTTACAGATAGACTCTGTAAAGCTTGTTCTGGATCTGATAAGGAGATCTGGAAATGGTAATCAGCAGGCACTTGTAAGTGAGGACATATATAATCTAAAAATGAAAAATATATATATATGTATATATATATGCAAATCATAAGTACTCCCACTTCAATTGGATAAAAGTGTTTTTATGCGATATCCTAAGATAATGATCTCCATGAACAATTCTGTTCAGAAAATTAGTATAAAAGTCACATTTTTTTTACTAGAAAATTCATTAGGTGCACAAGACATACTTTAATTATTTAAATCTTTTTGTTTGAACCTAGATCTAGCAATGCTGGCCTTTCATTCAAAAAAGTAAAGTGAGTGTCAAAGCGGCATAATCATAATCACATGACAGCAAGGTAAAAATTCATTCAAATTCTGCAGTAAAGAGTAAGATAACAACAGGTCCTATGGAGAAATAAGCTCACCTCTGTTGCACCAGATAGCAATATTCCTTCGGTCTTATTTTCTTTGATCATGATGTTATCCTTTGTTAAATCAAGAAGGTCCCTGAGAAAAAAGAAAGAATAATGCATGCACCATTTAGTCCCATAGGCGAGGAATTAAATCAAAGTATCCGAAAGAAAAACATAGTTTTCAGGACAGCAACGGTGACAATTGCATACCTGACTTTCTCCATATAGATCTCTACCTAGATAAATCACAAAAACATCCACAAATCGTAGAGTGTGACTGTGTGAACGATAATCTTACCAAAGCTATGCTACTCCAACATAGACAAGCTAGCGTATCAATACCATCAATAACTTGAGTGTGAACTTGGTTGGTTCATCAGCAGATTTGACACAATCAAACAGTCCTTCCACAACCCTTGGCAGTAGCCCTTTTTTCATCTCGCTGTGTTCTAGGATGTTGGATCCCTGATTTATTAGGTTAGCTGATGTTATGCAAGAATTTCTTCTATAGACAGTCGCGCTTCGGGAATGCATAACATAAATATTCAAGTAACCTCTATGGTGTATGTCTTCCCAGCTCCAGTCTGATAAACAGCACAAAAGAAAGTTTGTCAGTCTGAGACACACTTAAGGTAAATCACAAGCATACTATGCAAATCCTGGCAAAGCAAGCATCTAGTAAATCACAAGCCTACTATATACCAATATTAATTTATCATATACCATATCATCTAAAGCAAAGAGCCACTCCGGATAAAAAATAACCCTACAATCAGCCACTTGAATTGCTTGACAAATTATGTAAGCTTGCAGATCTCCAGCATAGGTATTCTAATTCTAATAAGCACATCTATGCATATTTCTAAAACCGGACAAACTCCGTAAAGTTAAATCCAGAAAACACCATTCTGTGCCACTAATCATCAGGAAATTCATCAGCACAATCGTGCTCCGGTACAAGTTAAACAAAGAAATTGGCTAGAAAGAACTACTAAAAGTTATACATAAAGTTGATTACTATACAGAAACATAGAATGCCAAGATCAATTTCTGCTCAACCAGTAAATCTTTATTACCTGACCGTAAGTGATGATCGTTCCGTTAATCCCTTTTACAGCATCTGCCTCACACAAAATCAAAGCATTTTCATACGAAAGAGAACAAAACTAAGCTAAGCTCACCGATTGTAACAAACACATAAAAAAAAAAATAAAAGCAACAGAATAGGAAATGAAAACGGACCTCGAAGAATAGGTAAAGCTAGAAATTCGTAGACATCAGCTTGGAGCGATTCTTCGTAGAAAACCCTATCGAAGCCGAATGTGCACTCTTCCTCCTTCTCGTCCTACCAATCAACAACAGCAGCAGAAGAAGAATCAATCGCAAGGTGTTAGTTTAGATCGAATGTGGAAATCTAAGAATTTTTGAAAGTAAAAGACCTTGAAAACGAAGGTTTCGGAGTCGATGGCGCGAATGCAGACGCCATCGCCGTCGTCCTTCTTCTCTTTCGAGCTCAGCGGCCTGAACCGGCAACACACTGTCATGTTATTATTCGCCATAACCATTTGCGCTTTTCGCTTCGGGTTTAAATTTCCCTCTCTCCTCTCTCCTCTCTCTCCCCGTGGAAATCCGTTGGGTTACGGAGAAAATTTAAAATCCTGTAAATATATATATATAATCGAGCAAGTATACACGTTTCTAATGTATAGTAATTAAAATTATAATTGATATTTTTAAAATAAAATTAATAATTTTTAAAATATAAAATTAAAATATTTTAAAAATATTAATTCTTATTTTAAAAATATCAATCATAATTTTAACTAAAATACGCTCAAAACAAATACATTTAAAATACCGACAACTTTTTTTTTTTTGTAATTATGTATGTAGGCGGTAATATTGTGAGAAATGCCATTCTTATGAACCTTATTTTGAATTTTACAACTATCGACCGTTATTTCTCCGTTCGAGGTTCGAGCCGATATGGTTACAGTAAAAAACAGACGTTGACCCAGCATATGAGAATTGACTTTTTATTTTAATTAGATATTTTTAATTAAAATTTTTTTCATCTATTTTTTATTACAAGAAAAATATTTAGTTATAAAAAAAAGTAATCGATTATAATGTGTAAATTTTACATTTCATTTTTGACATGATTATGTAATTCAACTCTTCCTAGTATTCTTTTAATTAGACTCTTTTTTATTTAGAAATTTAATTCGACTTATTTAATTGCGAGGAAAATTAGTTCAATTTTAAAGGTAAGTGAATAAAATTTAAGCATAGGAGCAAGGACAAAAAATTATATGAATAGTAGAAAATCAATAAAATTTTCTTGGATTTTGAAAACAATGAATTTGGTGGGTTAGGGAAGAAAATTAATTTTTTTATCTCTATTTTTCTCCTTTTCAAAACATTTTTTAAACCTAAGCATTACCTTTTTTTTATTTATTTTCCTTTCCCCTTTCCTTTTTCCTCTAATCTTAAGAATAATGTTAAGGTACAAGACATTTTGGTATGAATAATTTGTCTTTGATAGAACCAAACAAGTAAATTTGTAATTTTGCAATATTGCATATATAATAGCAATATTGTAAGTTTGGATTGTTTGTCACTAAGTGTGGCCCCGTATCATTTAATTCTACAAAGAAAAGGTTGATTGGCACACAAATTCTATTGGTATGAATAGTAAAGAATTCAGTGTCTTTTAAGTAAGGTCTTAGATTTAAATCTTATAAATAAAGAAAACGGTTTTAAAAAAGTCGCTCCCATTATGGATCTGACAGACACTTGAACTGTATTAGTTGAGACTTAATGAATTTCTAAATATTGGGGGTTCACTCAAAATATAAAAATTCTATTAAAAAAGAGTTAGAGTGAGTTGCCAAATAAAATCTATAGAAAAAAATTATTAATATTTTTAAAATCAATGTGTAATTTTTGTTTTTATTGTGTGGAATGCATATGTACAACTTATCTCTGATTGATCCTTGGCTAGTTTTCTTTGCCGATTTTGCTCGAATCATAATATTTCTAAACTAAAAAGCTAATGTGCAATTAATCATTAAATGTATAACAATTATTACACATTCAATAGATTTTAACTTTTTTAAGAGAAAAATCCAAATTTCAAAAAATAATAAAATAATTTTGTACTGATTTTAGGTACAGGGACCGTTCTTTTTCCTCACTGTTAGAGACGCAGTGGCTGCACGGTCAGCAAAATGCCCACTTCAAATTGATTCACATCCTATAACCCAAAAACAAAATGAGTGCAGTTTGGAATTCATACGTTAGTAGTTATACTTGGTGTACATATTGTGACAGTCTTATTCATTTCTGCAACAAACTTGATAAAATATTATATAAGAAATTAACACGTTATTTTTTATTGCAAAAATTATAAGTCTTGTCGCAGAAATAAACAAGCTCGTCACAATATGGATACCAAGTATAGCTACCAACGTATGGATCCCAAACTTTTTCCAAAATAAAAAGTGATTCACATCCACTGATACAGACATGGACGACGTACTGGCAGACGTCGTGCGATTTATTTCATGGTATAAGATAAGGTAATAAATGATAAATATTAATTATTTTATATTAATTTATATTTAATTGATTAATGAGATAAATATAAAATATGATAGTGTGAATTTAAAAATGTTAAAATCTGACCCAACTCAATTATTTGACAGGAATCTGTCCAAAAAAATATGACTTGCACTCGACCCGAAGAATAGCTTCACTCAAAATGATCTGAATCTGAAATGACCAAAAAATCTCGGGTCAAACTCAAACTCAAATAATTTTTCTGACTCGAACTTTTTTTTTTCTTACGGAAAAAAATAAAATAAAAAAATTTAGCATATTTTATGTTATAAAAAATATAGATTCTACTATTTTCAATATAAATTATAATTATAAATATTTTAGAACATTTTGAGATTTTTATACAGTTTTTAATTTATTTTGAGTTTTTATAATATTTTAAAAAAAATTTCTTAAATTATTTTTTGATCTTATAATTTTCTTTGATTTTTAAGAATTTTTAGCAAAATTTTTGAAATTTTCAAAATTTTTAATAAAAAATGTCATGTTATTATTTTGATGACGTGACCAACCCGTGAGTCGACTCGAATCTGAAGTGACACAACCCAAAATGACCAAAAGATAAATTGACTTATAAGTAATTCAATCCAAAGTCACTCAAACTCGAAACGACCCAACTCAATCCTGACCCTATGACCCATTTTGACACTTCTATATACACTTACTATGGAATAGTACTATTCTTTTAGGGTGCGTTTGGTACACAGACTAGACAATACGGTATAAGATAATATAAACTAATATAGTATAGGATATGCTAGATTACTAGCCTATATTATATTTGGATGTCATCAAATAATATATAATAGTTATCCTATTTAATATTTGGATGATATGAGATAGAATAGTATAGTATATTAAAATTACTTTTTTACCCTTAGAAATAATTGATTTACATTTACTATTAATTTTAATCTTTTTATTAAAAATAATTAAAATTAAATAATAAAATTAATATTTATTTTACATATTATTATACATTATATTGTTTATAATTTTTCAATTTTGTGTAAAAAATATTTTTTAAAATTAAGTATTAATTTTATTTATACAAATAAATTTTAAAATATCAAAAAAAGATTAATATTTTTTTTAATTTTTTTGAGGAAAAATTAAATAAATTTTAAGAGATAAATTTTCAAATTTATATGAAAAAAAAAGAATGAGCACAAGAGAGAGAGGAGAGAGTGAGGAGAGAGAAAGGAAGGGAGGAAGGAGGAGGGAGGGGAGAGAAAGGGAAGAGAGAGATAAGGATTGAGAGAGAGAAGAGGGAGGAGAGAGAGAGAAGGGAAGAGAGAGAAGATGAGAGAGAAATGAATTTTTTAAATTTTATGTTAATTTTTTAAAAAATATTTAAAATTTATTTTAAGTAAGAGGATATTTTAATAAATATATAATTTATTAACAGTAATCCATGATGTGTGATAGATTAGCCTATATGAGTTAGATGAATAGTACTATCTCATATTTATGGGATAGTAAGCCCACACTAGCTTATTATATACATATCTTGTTAACTAACCAAACATGGACTAAGGTAGGATAGTTGGCCACTAGCTTATCCTATCATATCCTGTGAAACAAATGCACCCTTATTCTTATAAGCTAGTCTACCTCACTTTATGAATTAGTGTTGACAAATTGTATATTTACTAAAATATCTTTTTAATTAAAATAAATTTTAATTATTTTTTAAAAATCAATAACAAATTTTAAAAACTAACTTTTCTCACCTCCTTCTTCTCGCTATCTCTTCCCAACTGTCTCTCTCATCCTCTCTCTTTCTTTTCTCTTGCCTCCTTCCTCCCTTTCTCTTTCTCACCTCTTCTTTCTCTCTTTCATTTTACTCTCTTCCTTCCTCTCTCTTCTCCCTCCTCTCTCTCTTACTCATCCTCTATCTCTCCTCCCACCTTTCTCTCTCTCTCTCTCCACGTCTCTTATTGTTTCTTTTCTCACTCCTCCCTCCTCTCTCTCTCTCTCTCTCACTCTTCCCTCTCTCCTCCTTCTTCCCTTTCTCTCTCTTTCCTCCCTCCTAATAACTATTGCTTAATTATAACTATTTTAAAAAATATATATTTAAATTAATAATAAATGTAAAACAATTATTTTTAAAAGTAAGAAAATTATTTTGATATATTATATTATTTTATCTTGTATCATCCAAATATTGGATAAGATAACTATTATATATTATTTTATGTTATCTAAATATAATATACGTTAGTAATTTACCTTTTCTTATATTATATTAACTTATATTATTCTGTATTATATTATTCAATTTACAAACCAAACGCACTCAATATGTATGTGCCTCTGCTTTTCTAATTGTGTTTGTAGATTGAATCTTGAGTCGACGGATAGCTTATGAGGCTACCTGCTATAATTATCTTGTCTGGAGTAGATAATTTTGCCTTTGCGCGACTCAAAGAAGCTAGCGGAATAATCGAATTGCATATAAACTGACCTAGAAATTGTTAGAGCAAATCTAGATTTGTTACAAATTAAAATTCGGTACACGAGTAGAATTTAAATTGGTTAAGTTTACTCATTGCTGAAAGACTAACATGAAAGATATTGTTTTACCTCTAATTTCTTTCTTTTTTTTTCTTTTGGTTTTTTTTTTGAGACATGAGTTTTAAGTTGACGATCGGAACTGAACACAGCAGAAAAACTAATCAACCATGGTTTTAACATTATTTTTTGGCTAAAATCTTAAATTAGTGCCCTTCGTTTAGCCTGTCATTGATTATAGACATAGCTTTTTTTTTTTCTTTTGCAAAATAAGTCCGCCACATTTTTATTGTAAAATAATTTGATATTTTTTATTATTTAACTATTAAATTTATTGAAGTGTATATTTTTACTTTTCACATTATCAGACTATCTTCTAGTAGGATGTTATAACATTAAAAATATGATAACTTGACATTTTTTCTAATTTTTTATTTTCATTTTTCTCCAATTTTTCCTAACTTTTTTTTCCTTTTTCTTCTCTAATTTTTAGAATTAAAAAAAAAAAATCATGTTATCATATTCTATTAAAAGATAATCTAATTACTTGATGAGTAAATGATATACACCTCATTAAATTTAGTAAAAGACTATCTAGAAGCCTTGAGAGACTGAGAAAGGGGACAATGTGATGTGACAGCGCCGGTCGTACCCAAGTCCCACACTTTTTTATTTTTGAAAAGCTTATACTAGGATAAATATGTAAGATAAATGTGTAAGAGGATGATAAAAATATGTATTCAGTTATTAAAAAAATTATTACTTACTTTATTTAAAAAAACGTTGAACGCACTTTCAATTTATCCTACGTGCATGAGCTAAGGTTTTTAAGTGAAAAAAAAGATGCAGGTCCTGTACAAGACCCATGCCCATCAATCCGTGTCCCTTCCCTGTCTCTAACTTGTGGTTACGTGACTGGACTTTTATATTTAACAGTTAAATAATTAAAAAAATATTAAATTATTTTACAAGAAAAATATATCTGTACTTAAATATTGACTCAAACATTAAATATCAATTTAGGACCATAGCTTTGCAGTAGAAAAAATATATATAATTTAGGAATCCTTTTAAGTAGTTTTGATACTTAATTTTGTGAAAGGAATCTTTTTAAGTATATTTTTAATGAAAGGAATCCCTTTTAGGTAGTTTTTGACATTTTATTTTGTCATGTCATTCTTCCCTTATATACTTAAATGGGAAAAAAAATCCTAAACCTCCAAAACCAGTAAAGCATTAAACACAACCAGAGCACCAGTCAATTTGCCACCAAGATGATAAGTACAGACATTACTTTGAATATCCCAAGCATAGGAAAATTCTATAAATACCAGACCCCATTTGCTCTCTAGACCAACCAAAGAGAAACCAAATTTCTAGTTGAGAGGCTCTTGGCATCGAAGAAGGTAGCTAGCCATGCCGAGAAAGAATAATGGTCGACGGAAGGTAGAGCTAGTGAAAATGAGCAAAGAAAGCAATAAGCAAGTAACCTTCTCCAAGCGCAGGTCTGGCCTATTCAAGAAAGCCAGTGAGCTCTCCACCCTCTGTGGGGCTGAAGTTGCCATTGTAGCCTTTTCACCAGGCAATAAGGTCTTCTCCTTTGGCCACCCTGGTGTTGAAACGATTGTTAATCGTTACCTCAACGGAAATGACACTCCTCAGCCATCACCCACCACGCAACTCATTGAGGCCCACCGCACTGCCAACGTCCGAGAACTGAACGTCCAGCTCGATCAGGTATATATTTTACTAGAGTTCAACTACGTATACACATAATTTCCACCTAAAAGTACACTGAGCCAATATTTTTTTATTTTTTATTTTTTAAAAAAATTACAAAAAAATTATTTTATTCTATGTGGGTAGGTATCGGCGCACCAAATAAACGTACAAAACTTTTCCAATTTCATTATAACATAGTGGTAATCAGATGAAGTTACTAGTTGGTTCAAGCTAGCTAATTGGACTTGATATGAGACTCAAAACCAGATCCAGCCCACTAGTGGTTAAACAACATTTAAACGGTGTTTAATTTGTACAACAGAATTCATATTTTGTGTAACTGTAATAATAAAAAGTGATACGAAAAAGTATTATTTTTTTTGACAATTCATATTTTTTAACTATAGTTGTACAAAACATTAATCTCATTACACAAACTAAATACTGTTTAGATGTTATTTGTCTACCAACATTTGGTCATGGAATGGATTATATATATATATATATATATATATATATATAGATAGATAGAGTAAATACTTTGAAAATTAGAGCATTGTGAGTTTTCTCCCTACCTAATAAGTGTTTTTTTCAAATTTTGAACCCTATACATTATTAGGCGAATCCGTATAAGTTAATACATATGCTTAGGAGTTTACCATAGCCTCTTTTTCAGCAAGGTAAATGAACATGTACGCAAATTAGGTTACAACTTTTTTTTTTTTTTTTTGGGTGATTAGAAGAATCCTCTTAAGGTCTGTGCATGTGTCAACTCAAACTAATTTTGGACTACTTAGCGTCAATATTACTTTTTTATATGATCATGTTTTGCTCGATAATACAAAAAAAAAAAAAAAGGTGGGTTTTGAGAATCGTGGATTTTGAGTCTCAAATCAATAGAAAAAGAAGTGACATGATGTAGTTCAATGGTACAACATTGTCTCAGCTCTAAAGTTTAAATCTCAAGTCAATTAACCAAAAATAATAGGAAAATAAAAGTGACATGTACATAAATCACTAATTGAATAATATACGTCTTTTTACCCTTAGGAAAATCAATTTGGATATAAGAAAATATTTTGCATGAGTAATGCAATAAATTATCTATCTTTAGTCGATATGGTAGGAATTAAATCGTCTCATATTTCATGTTTGATCAGTAGTCTACAATCAATTAACCAAAAGTTTAAAAAAAAATTATAAGTGACATGTATGTGTACTCACTAATTAAACGCTATACATTTCTTTTTCTTATTAATTTGTAGGGATTAGGAACAAACTAATTACCTTCTCTTTGATAAATTAAAAATGGTGGTCTTGCAAAACTACTTCTGAAGTGCCTTGGGAGCACCAAAAATAGCGTCTTGCAAAACAGGCTAATCAAATCAAAACATATTACAGGTTCTGCATCAATTGGATATAGAAAGGAAGAAAGGAGAAGAACTTACCAAAATGAGGAAGGCCAGCCAGGCACAACGCTGGTGGGAGTCCCCCATTGAGGAGCTTAGCCTGCCTCAGCTTGAGCAGCTGAAGGTTTCTCTACAGGAGCTGAGGAAGAATGTGGCAAAACAAACTAATAATATTCTAAACCAACATTCAAACATTTCGAATTCTCAGCAGCACTTTGGACCAAGTTCAAGCACTGGTGGGGTTCATCTTCCTGATCAGAATTCCGTTATTTGCAATGACCTCAATCCCAAGATGGTGCCTTGTGGTCGCGGTCATGGTCATGGCCATGGATACAACCATGGACATGGGTTTTACTAATTAGTTGTTTTAGCTAGCTAGTTGCAAACATATGGCTGTCTTTTATATAATTTAGTTTAAAATTTAGTCACACACATGCATGTATGTGTATGCATGTGAATGCTTTATTCAGTTTAATTAGAACATAGTGACACAGTACACATGTTTGATTTCATCTGTTGTATGAAATAAAGGGAGTTGTGAGAACTCTTTTTTCCTGCTTCGCTTTGGTCCTGCAAGGGGAGCAATAGTAGAAAGCTCAAAAGCGACCGAAAAAGGAACATGTTACCGCAAAAGCCTTTGCAGGCCACAATAATGGCTCTTTAACAATAATTTTTGTAAGTTTGGAGACAAGTATCAATGGTAATGTTGTCAAGTTTCGTGATTTTTGACAAGGGAATTTGAATAGGTTGGTGTACACGAAAGAGTAATTTCCTTAAAATATATGAAATAAAAGGATAGGGCACAAAAGTTAATTTGAATGATGCTGACCGGCACGTTGCTTGTGAAATTCTTCGAATTATCATGAATCATCGTAAAAAATTGTTAAGGCGGACATGAAATAAAAGGAAACTGGTAAAAAATTGTGGAAAAGAAAATAAAAACGTGGTTGCAAAATTTTTAAGAAGACAATTCACGGGTAGTTCCCCAGTTTGTCAGAACAAAAAGAAATGCTTATCTCTATGTGTATGGGCGTTAAAGCTATTGATGTTTAAAGAACTATTACAACATCAAAAATTTTTGTGTTTGAAATTGTATTCGAATGTAAAAGTATTCAAATTTTTATAATTATTGTGATATTTTCTGTAATAAAGAAATAATTAGATATCTTTTTTTTTAGTTACAAAAATATCACAATAATTATAAAAAAAAATTTAACCGTTATTATAGTTGAATATAATTTCAGACAAAAAAAATTCTAAATGCCCTACTTTTTCTGTGGCGTTTGCGATAAGCAACCTATCCATCTACAATTCAGGTGGCGAGCCATTTACCGCATAAGTGACCACTCTGCCAATTGCCATTAGATTTGGTCATGGGCCGCTCCACCGGTCCAACATCTGGTGGAGAATGACCGTCCCAAGTTGTTCCAGCCAAGGACCATGGGTTAACTACTTTTCTAGGTTAATAACTTTTAAAAAAAAATATTTTAAATTAACACCATTAAAAAAAAATACATAAATAGATCAATAAGTCGAATTTTATCAAATATACTGTTAACTACTAACTCGTAGCTTACGTGTAAGCATGACGTGACAAAACTAATACTACAGGTTGTAAGAGTTAGCTTACATGGCAAATAACTTATACACATCAGCAAATTTTAATACAGAGACATTCAACAATAAGCCAATTTAATTTTTTTCTTGAGTATTGTTCCGTGCCAAGACAATTGGTGGCCAGATAATTATTATATTGTAATAAATATTATATTTTTATATAATTATAGTAAAAAAATATTTATATTTTAAAAAATATAATATTTACTATAAAATAAATACTATTTTACCATCAAATCGTATGGTCACAGAACATTTTTCCTTTTTTTACTCCCCTGCTGTGTCCCCTCGCCACCCTAATCTCTAACCTTAGCCACCAGAAAAGCAACGCCACTAATTGCCGCTGCAAGCCTCCGAAGCTCCCTCATATTCTATATACCCTCACATAGCGTAGAAAAAAAACAGCCTTATGGCCGTTGTAGAGCCAGAAAGGAAACCCCTCTCTCTCTCTCGTGTGAGAAGGTAAGAACCAGCAGAAGAAAAGGATTAGAAAAAGAAAAAGTTGCAATCTCAACATCTGATCTAAAATCCCTTCTATCTAATTTTGCCATTTTCTAAAACCCCGTTTATAAATCCAAAAAAGAACTTAAAAAAAATTGAAATTTTTTAAGGGAAGAAGACGAAGGGAATGAAAGGGATGTTGCTCAAGAAGCTGAAATGAATAAAGCCAATTGGTTCCCTAAAGCAAAGATCAGAATCTGCAGGTGAATGCAGCAGATGGGGTTGTCGGTGCCAAAGATTCTGCCTTTCCAAGCTCAAACTTACTACTCTACCTGCAAAGAAGCTGCAGTGCAAGAAAATGACCGAAAAGCCAGCAGGCCCGTCGATGAAGAAGAAGAAGAAAAGAAAAACCTGATTGGAGCTTCGGAGGCTTATTAGCGGTGGTGCCGTCGACGCCGCTCTTTTGGTGGCTTAAGAGTGTGTTTGGAGTGGAAAGAAATGATGGTGAGGGGAAAAAGAAAGGAAGTGAGGAGAAAATAAAATTGTTTGGAGTGGTAGAGAAATTTGAGAAAAAAAAGTTGGTGGAAGAAAAAGTGAATAGTAATTTGTGAGAAAAAAAATTGAGAGAAAATAAAATTATTTAGAGGGATAGAAAAAAGATAAAAGAAAGAAAGTATGATAAAAAAAATGTGAATAATAATTTGTAAGAAAAAAATAACAAAAAATAAAATTATTGAGAATAATATAAAAAATAAAAAAATAAGAAAAAAATAAATATTAATAATCATATTTTTTTTTATTTTTTTTTTACGCTAAACACGGCATAAAGGTTAGTGAGTGAGGGCGGCGACAAAAGAGAGAAGGAGGAGAGAGAAGAAATTTAAAAGAAAAAAATAGTGAGTTATCTTTAAATACCACGTATTATTGTTTGCCACGTAAACGAATCATTATGACATGTATTACTGATTTCGCCACATCATGTTTACGCATAAGCACCGTATCAACAGTTAACAACAAATTTGACAAATTTAACGAAATTTGAATTAATAACTTATTCATATACTTTATTCAAAAAAAAAAAAACCTAATCGTATACTTATTTTAACGATGTTAACTTAAAAATATTTTTTTTTGTTACTGACTAATTTTAGAATTTTGTAAAAATTATTAGCCCGAACAAATACTTATTCGGATAGTATTTGATACCAACAAGGAGCCAAGAAAAGATGCGTCTTCTCTTCAATATTTTTTAAGACTGATGGCTAGTTCAGTTGATGCCTAGATTGTTTTTAAAAGAATTTCACTTGTAATATCGGATGTTTGAAATTAACGATCGTTAGTTTAAGTAATAAGGAACTTGACATTTTTTAAATAAAATTTTGAGTCCGAATCTTATAAATAAAAAAATGATATTAGGAGAGCTGCTCTCAATATGTGTCCGACAGTACTCGAACCGAATTAGTTGAGAGTCCGACGAGGACTTCTAAATATTAGAAAAAGACAAAAAAAAATATTAGAGGTTTAAAATTTAATAAAAATATATATTAAAAAAGAATTTAAGTGTATGATATAATTATATAAAAAGTTGTCGTTAAAATATTTTTAATTTTAAAATAATTATCTACTCAATCACAATATATATAACAAAAAACTAAAAACCCTGATCATTCCATTTTAACCAAAAAAAAAAAAAAAAAAAAAAACCATGGTCACGAGCCCGTCTCACGACATCTAACCATCTAATTAGACAGACAAAATAAAAAAAACAACGATCACGTAAACTTCTCCAGAAAAAGGACTTTACGCTAAAAATTATTTTTTAATCAATTGAACCAGTTCTTTGTTGGAAGACTCTGAAACACTATTCTTTTGTTCGAATGCAGTCGTTTACGATGGGAAGATGTTTTATTTTTTAGATAAAATATTTTATAATTATCAAAATTTAATTACAATCAAAACAAGATTATGATTTTAAATTAATTAATATAAATTTAATTGTGATCAAATAAGGATTAGATTAATTTATATAATACTATCTTGAGTTCAATTAAATATTTATAATTATAAAATTTTTAATAATAAAAAATAAAAAACTTAATCTCAAATTTTCCTTTGTAAAAAAAATTTAAAAAATCTCTCATATTTATCTATTTTTTCTTTTAAAAAAAAAATACACTGAATTTTCTTAAAAAGAAGCAAACAAAAAAAAAAAACTCCCAATTCTATCTTTTTTTACCTTAAAAAATTGTTTTATCTTTGAAAAAATTAAAAAATTCTTAAAAAAATAATACTCAATATTAAAAAATATATATTTTTAATAAAATAAAATAAAAATAAATTATTAAAAAAATATCATTATAGTCTCGGATTAGGGGGGTCTACTACTATAAAGTATTTCTTGAGCCGTGAACACATCGGAAAACCGAACAACGTAAAAACAAAAGCGTAAAGAAAGACAAAACCTGAGATCCTCCTTGGGGATACCCCAAGCCTGCCACGCGACCATGACAGGCGCCGGTGAAGAAGACGAGTCAAAGAACAAGCAATGCTCTCTCATACGCAGAAGCCATGATCGCATGCCATGCACCGAAAAACGAATTGGGTCGAAAAGAATCGCGTCCATCGTCTCTCTGAACGATCTCGGAGACTACCTGTTAGTCGGAGTTCTTCAGCGCCTGCCCACCGCCAAATCAGCCATCTCTTGTAAGTCTGTATGCAAGCACTGGTGCTCTCTGATTTCATCCGATTATTTCGTTCGCTGCTTTATAACTCACCACGCCTCCAAAAACCTTACGGCTGCTGCTAGTGTTGACGATGGTGGTCATAGTTTTAATAGCTTATTGGGGACTTGTCGAAACCCTACCGATTTCATCCTCAGTTATCCCGGCTGCGGATATTCTACCATGTTGGATGTATCCTTGTTTAATTCTCGCCGTTCTTTTCTGAACTTTCTTTGCGAGGATCAAGGACCAACTGAGGTTTTAGCCTCCTCGTTCAGTGACCTGTTACTTTGTAGTGTAGGCACCAAAAAGGACCGCCGGTTTTATGTTTGCAATCCCTTTACACGACAGTACGTTGTAATTCCTTCGATCAACAAGCGCCGGTGGTTTTTTCGCGGACTTGTCAGTGAACCCTTTTACCTTCAGGATACACGCCATGGATGTGCGGATTGTACTGTTAATCACGAATTCCGATTTTGGGTGGTGAAGGCTAAGTTTCCTGTAAGCTTGGATCCCATCTCGCATTATGTTTTGGACACATACTCTTCTGAAACTAATGAATGGAGTGAAGCAGCAATTCCAGTGGCAGACTTAGGTAATCCTTCCAATCTTGTTCCTTACAATGGAAGGTTGCATTGGTTCAATGGTGAGAATGTTTTTGCTTATGATCCGTGTGACGCGACGAAATCTTGTGTCCTCGATGGCTCTCAGTTCAGGTTCAGATACCCCGAGGACGGTGATTATGGTCGGCATTGCCTTGGAGTTTGTCAGGGCCGCCTGAGAATAATGCACTTGCTACTTAGGAGAGAACACACTTTGATTGTTTGGGAACTCAAGAATTATGCAACATGGGACTGGAGTTTGGTGCACAAGGTTAATCTAAAGACAATGGTATCCAGAGATAATGAGCTCTGCAAGTTTATTAACGAGGATGACAAAATTGAGGCAGGGGACGTGGGTTTCCATCCAAGTGATGGTGACATTGTCTACTTGAACTTCGAGTTTCTTATTTACTCGTACAACTTGCGAACAAGAAAGTTGGAATTTGTTGCTGAGAATTCGGATGGTTACGATTATTACAATTCTTTGCATTTCTTCCCTGTGGTACTTCCATTGTGGCCTACGCCACTCCCCACCCTTCAATAGACGTTTCCCTGATGTTGGTTTATTGTCAGTAGCTTGTTCACTTTATTGCTCTTGATTCTAGTTTTGAACTTGCTTGATTATGTTACTTGGCTCCTGTTATTGTCAACTGTCGTGTGTTGGCCATCATGTAGACATCACTAAAAGCTGATTATGGATAGACAGTGCAGATTCTGGATAACAAAATACCTGTTCATACTTTATAGATGGTATATATTTGCTTCCCTTGACAATGGTTTGCAATATGCGCAGGTTATTTTTCAGTTATTCAAAGTTTAGATTCAAGTGGCAAAAATAACCTTTTTTTTCTTTCTCAAAATCTGTTGTATCTATCAATGGGTGAAGGCCTTTCAAACAGATCATGGCTGGCATGTAAAGAGATAATTCTATCAAACCCAACTCAAGAATTGACGGCTTCAAAACTATGTCAAAAGAGAGCTGGCTACAGAAAACACACAGAAGAAGAGCAACGAATAAGTCAGTGTTGGGAAGAGAATTAATTCCTTGATCTTTTGCTTAACATCTAATTAACACTAACAGTAACGATAATAAGCCTGATTTGATGTGTTACAGAAAAATGACATCAGACAAGAGGCACGAATGTTATCATCAAAGGGATCATGAGTCTGCATAAAGTGCTCTTCTTTTTTTAAAATGTCAGATTTTGGCTTGATCTGGCAAGTGCACTCAAATCCGTCTGAAAGTAATCGACCCGAATTTGATCCCAAAATGACCTCATCCGAAAATGATCCCAAGAATTGAGTTGCAGTTATATATTTTTAAGCTGTTATAAATTTTAATTTTATTTTTTTATGATAATTTCATATTTTTAATTTGGCATAAAAATTAATAACATTGATAGTATTCCTATCGAAAGATAACTATTATATATATATAATATTAATTCTAATTCCAAACTCGAATTACAAATAGAAATTTGCCAATAAAATATGAAATTTTATTTTTTATTCTGCTTAATTAAGATTTTGATTTCCATCGAAATAATGTATATTATTTCCTGGGAAAACCGAAAAACTAAAATCGAAAGAGAAAAGAAAGACGAAACCCTGGAGAGTCCCAGAGGATAGCCCAAGCTTGCCTCAGCCATGTCTGGCAGGAACGATTCAAGGTTTAGGCGATGCTTTCTCACACGCAGACGCCATGATCACATGCCATGTGGCTGGCACTGGTGAAGAAGATGAGTCAAGAAAGCCATGGACCGAGAAAGGAATTGGGTTGAAAGGAATCATGTCCATTGTCTCTCTGGACGATCTCGGGGACTCCCTATTGGTCAAAGTTCTTCAAGGCCTACCCACTGGCAAATCGCCATCTCTTGTAAGTCTGTCTCCAAGCACTGGTGCTCCCTGATATCAACAGACTATTTCATTGGCGTTGCTAATGAAATAGTTGGTGCTCCCTGATAAATAAATCTATGCCCATAAGGTGGAATTTTTATTCAGAAGCAGCATTAAAGGGGATGTGCAACGTGCATATCTACTCTATTGCTGAACAATGTGCAGCCATGTTTTAGTGGACTTTACTAAAATTTGATGATGGATAGATAGAGAGAGCATGCGGATTCTCAATGACAAAATACTAGTTTATGAAGGGTACACATTTGCTTATTTGACCAATAGATTGCCCTGCCCATATGTGCAGGTTTTTTGGTTAGTCCAGGTTTTTTGACTAGTACATCTGTTTCACCAAAATTTGATGGTTGATAGCACATACGGATTCTTAACGACAAAATCCTAATTCATGGGGGGTGTACATTTGCTTTCCTTGCCAGTATTTTGCCCTGCCTGCCAAATGCGCAGGTTTTTTGGTTAAAAATAGATAACCTTCTCATCCTGAAGAATTGACAGGGTCAGGTAACATCCCAAACAATGTCCAATGGAATTGTAACTTTGTTTGCTTGGGCTAGCTTAGACTGGCTACCGTGAAAATAGATCAAAAGCTGAGGCCCAATGAAGGTAAAATCCAAGGAAATACTAATGGGGCCACCGGCAGAATACAATTGGCCTAAAATAAATAAGTGATATTTTGTCTGAGTAATGTTATTTAACCTGATTTAATTTTTTGCCTAACTTGTGTGATACCACAAAATTGTTATTTGTGTGGGGCCAATTTGTCTGATACCGCTAAATTGTTACTTGTGGAGTCTGACTAATGATATTGAGCTGGAGTCTCAATAATACTAATTAATTACAAAAATTGTTACTTAACTTTGCGTATTCGGAGAAGACTTGTATTTGAGAGTAAACATGACACTTACATTTTGTTTGGATTTCTAGACAAAGTCAAGGAGAGATAAAAAAAAAATTATAACCATTAATTTATTATTTTTTTTATAATTTTTTTTGCATGATTTTTTTTCAAATAATTTATTTTGATAATTATATTTCTCACAATTTATCTCACAAATTATTATTTATTTTTCTTTCTCATCATTTCTTTTCTTACACATTTTTTCACTTATTCAAATAATTTTATTTTCTTATAATATTTTTTCTTTTCTTTTCTTTTTTCACATTTCTCTCCATCTAAAGATACTATTAAAATGAAAAAAAAGAAGTACAGAAGAAAAAAAGAAAAAAAAAAAATCAAATGAGTAAAGAAAGATAAAACCTCAAAAACTCCTAAACTAACCTGTCGAGCTTGCTGTGCCCATGGCGGACACCGGCAACAGAGCCGAGTCAAGCGACAGACGCAGAAGTTGTAATCAGGCGCTATGCACCAAGAAAGGAATTGGGTCAAAAGGAATCATACCTATTGCCACTCTAGACGATCTCGAGGACTACCTGTTGGTCGAAGTTCTTCAACGCCTGCCCACCGCCAAATCGGCCATCTCTTGTAAGTCTGTCTGCAAGCGCTGGTGCTCTCTGATTTCGTCTGAATATTTCATTCGATGTTTTATAACTCACCAACCTTGCTGCGGCTAATGTTGAAGATGGTGGTCGTAGTTTTGATAGCTTATTGGGGACTTATCGAACCCTACTGTTATCATCCTCAGTATCCGCTACAGGGACTATCGCAAGACAGAACTGAAGATTTTTGATGAAACCTTATTCAATTCTTGCATGACTAATCTGACTTTTCTCCGAGAGGAAAAAGAATCAATTGGGGTTTTAGCCTCCTCTTTCAGTGACCTGTTACTTTGTGGTGCAAATAGAGGATCAAAGGTTCTCCGGAATTATGTTTGCAATCCCTTTACTTGTCAGTACCTTACCCTTCCTCCATTCACCAAGCAGGGCTCCTACTATTCGTATCTTTACGGGCTTGTTAGTGAACCATTTTACCTTCAGGATAGACATGGAGGTGGAGAATGTACTGTCCGGAGTGAATGCCGGTTTAGGGTAATGAAGGCCGGGTTGGCTTTCGACAGGATTTGTGCGTTGTAAATCACAAAATCAGTGCTTTCAGGGTGTCCCACGGCTTCCAATGCTGTCCCTTACAATGGAAGGTTGCGTTGGTTTGATGGCGAGAATGTTTGTGCTTGTGATCCATTTGATGCCGAGAAATCTTGTGTCCTCGATGGCTCTGAATTCAGGACACGCCCTGGGGACTACAGTCGATATTTCCTTGGAGTTTGCCAAGGTCGCTTGAGAATAATGCAATTGAATTTTTGGGCTGATCGCACTTTGACTGTATGGGAACTCAAGAATTATGCAACGTGGGACTGGAATTTGGAGCATAAGCTTGATCTAGAGGCCATGTTATCCATGTTATCCAGAAATTTTGTGCCTTTCATGTCTTTTTTGGACCATGAAGTTCTTGAAACAGTGCTGGCTTCCCATCCAAGTGATGGTGACGTTGTCTACCTGAACTACAAGATTTTTATTTTCTCGTGCAACCTGCGAACAGAAAACTTGGAGCTTGTTGCTAAGAATTCAAAAGGAAATAGGCCCTATGATTGTAAAAATTTCTTCCCTATGGTACTCCCACTGTGGCCTACGCCACTCCCCATTCTCCCATAGACTTTTCTTCAATGTTTAATTTTCTTTCACTAGCTTGTTCGCTCTATATTTCTCTCGAGTCTATCAAGCCATGACGGTGTTGAACTTGCTTGATTTCTACTGTCATGTGTTGGTGATCATATGTTATTATTTTTCACTGCTAACCGTTTGAAGTATCATCAGATTTCTGTACTCATTCAGTCTGTTTTCTTCTTCTTTTCCTTTCTAGTTTTCCCATCACTTGGTGCTTTTCTAGTAACAAACAACACACAGCTCCCATTCAGTCTGAACTAGTACTATACTCACATCTATGCATTTTAGATAACATAACTGCCTTCATACATCATCCATGGCCATGGATATAACTGAGATTAAAGAACATTTGTGAACTTGAAAAACATGGGACACTCATCATAGTTACAGTATAACAGAAAAGCTGGAATATTACGATACAGAACAGATACTTTCTTCCCAACAGTAGCAGCAATGACAATAAAAGGCAATACAAGTGTAGTGGACATAAAAAGCCAAAACAGAATTTGTGGTCTATAAATCTATTAGTAGGTGAAATCAGCAACATGTCTTACCAAATAAAATACTCTGCTTTAAGACTCGGAAAAAGCAACATGAGTTATTGCTCGTTATTTATGCTATCAAAAGCTGAACTTCGTGGCAAAAGTTGCACCCACGCGCACCATGCACACCATCACTTTCCGAAACAAGTTCATCACAGAAAGCATAAAGCTGTAGTTTTTAAGGAGAACATAAAGCTGTAGATAGAATCTATCAAATAACTCAATCGGCAAAAAACTTGTAAATTAGCTTCACTTTACTTTTCTCTTGATGCCTTTCCTTGGGGAACTGGCAAGACAAATCTGCAGCAAGTTATTTCAAGCAGTGTAATCTACATAGTATTTCGTCATCCCCGTCTACATCTAGGAAGCACAAATATCAACAAATCTTAATTCAACTAAGCCTCAAATTGAAAATTTACAACATATTTACCCTTGATAAAACAGAAACCATGTTACTTCTTCAATGCGGATATATATACTTTGCTCTTTTCTAAGTCAACATCACTGTCAAATTTAGCTGACTTTAAGTTTACTCCATTTAGAAGATCTTAATCTGAAAGATAATGAAAAAAAAAAAAAAAAAACCATAAATCAATAGCATGCTAAGCAGAGGACGAGCTTCTTAGCACAATATGAACTAATGGATCACTACTGCATAAACAGCCAAAAAGAAAGGAACACGACGTATCAGAAAAAGAAAAGAGGTTAAGGAGGAGAAAGCAAGAATAAAGCGGACAATTTTCTTGAAATTATCACAAAGATGGCCTCTGTCTCCCGCACACTTATATTTCCGTCCATATTATTGGAACTTTTACTATGATTAATTTAAGGGTTAATTGAATTGCATTTCAAAAATGAAATGAATCAGCATTAGTCACCTGTCTTGTTAAGCAATCAATCTATGTGTCACTCATAAATCTTTGCACCAGAAACCAAACTGAAGAAGATTATAAAAAATAAAAAAAAAAACTATAGGTAGACAGGAAAATGAAAACGCAGAAAAGACAGAATTTTTTTTTGTGTGTAATCAGTTGAATTATTTGTGTAACGAGACACTGAATTATTATAACAAAATTTAACAGTATTTTTTTTATCTATTTTTCATTGCAGAAATTAAACGTTTTATTGTATAAATAAGTCAGTTAGTTGTACAAAAAAATTTTCTTATCATTTTCGCGTCTCCTTCTTCTCTTCTTCTCTGGATTCTTTTATCCCTCTATCTCTCTCTTCCTTCTTCTCCCATTCCTCTTAATTCTATCTTAGATCCCTGACAAGTGGTATCAGAGCGGTTCCGTTCGTTGGAAATTCGCTTGATTTCAATCTGGGTAACTGAAATTTCTTAGACCCAAATAAAAAATGGCCGAAAGTTGGGACGAAGCATTTGGCAAGTTTAAAGAACGACTCGACGCACTGTGTAGGCAAAGAGATCCTATGTTCTTGCAATTTTTGGGATCTTTAATGGAAGGGATGGCAGAGATTATGGAGCAGAGTAAATTTTCAGAAACCCATTAAGTCCGTTCAGTTGATGGAGGCCGGGACATTTCAGGATCCTACTGGAATTTGTCCAACTTCTGCGTCTAGGAATTCACCAAGAAGCATGCCTTTTCCAAATGGGTCAGTCGATGGAAGTCTAATTTGCATGAGTCAAGGGCTTGTGATGGAGATGCCGGCGACAATGAATCTGGGAATTCAACGTGGACCACAAGGAGCAATGATTCAGAAGAACTAACCTCCTTTTGAACGTAATTGCAGTCAATCCAAGCCTATAATTGAATGGCTACCTTTCAATTGTAGCAGGCATAGTGTGGCAGAGATACGAACTTCAATGGTTATAAAAACTGCGTCCCTTGAAGCGAATGTTGATTTTAGCTTGCTCCATGGTTCGATTGCGGGACATGTGTGTAGTCAAGAGATGTGTGAAAAAGGTATATTGAACGAAATTGAGAAACCTAGTATGATTGACGCTGTGGATATTATTCAAAAGGAAATAATAGATGCAAGGCCAAGAGTTCAGATGAAATTTCCTTATGCAACAATAATAAGTTTGATTAACGGCAAAGCTGAATTTGTTACTGTCCAGTGTAACCTCTTCTTCTTCTGCATCCACGTAACAGAACTCGAAAAAATGAAAAAATTGACTCCTCGTTGTTCTCTGCATCAATATCTCAACAGTAGGATCCGGGGAAGCAAAATAACCTGTGTTGGTCGAAGACTCTCTGGACGATCTCGGGGACCAACTGTTGGTCGAAGTTCTTCAGCGGCTGCCCACCGCCAAATCGGCTGTAAGTCTGTGTGCAATCGCTGGTGCTCTCTGATTTCATCTGAATATTTCATTCGCTGCTTTATAACTCAACACGCCCGCAAAAATCTTGCGGCTGCTGCTAGTGTCGATGATGGTCATAGTTATTTTAATAGCTTATTGGGGACTTGTCGAAACCCTGCTACCATCCTCGCTGGTTTAACCGGCTATTCAATCATTTTGAATGAATCCTTGTTCACTTCTCGCGGGATTAATCTGAACTTTCCTTCCGAGGAAAAAGTATCAACTGAGGTTTTAGCCTCCTTGTATAGCGACCTGTTCCTTTGAAGTGTAAATGCAGGAGTAGAGGATCTCCGATATTATGTTTGCAGTCCCTTTACACATCAGGTCGTTGCCCTTCCTCTATTTCCCAACAAGGTCTGGTACTTTTGGGGGCTTGTCAGTGAACCAATTTACCTTCAGGATGTTCATGGATCTGGGGAATTTACTGTCCATCACGATCGCCGATTTAGGGTAGTGAAGATTACGTTTGTTTCCAGCTTGGATGCCAGATTGAATTTTGTTTTAGACACATACACTTCTGAAAATAATGAATGGAGTGAATCAGCAATTTCAGAGGCTGAGTTAGGTCATCATGGGCCTTCCAATGCTGTTCCTTACAATGGAAGGTTGCATTGGTTCAGTCGTGACAATGTTTTTGCTTATGATCCATTTGACCCCAGGAAATCTTGTGTCCTCGATGGCTATCAATTCAGGTTCAGACACAGTGATTGTGTCGACATTGCCCTGGAGTTTGTTAGGGCTGCCTAAGAATAATGCAATTGCTACTTAGGAGTGAACAAGCCTTGATTGTTTGGTAACTCAAGAATTATGCGACATGGGACTGGAGTTTGGAGCACAAGGTTAATCTAAAGACAATGGTATCCAGAAATAGTGAGCTCTGCAAGTTTATCAATGAGCCAGACAAAATTGAAGACGGGTTTCCATCCAAGTGATGGTGACATTGTCTACTTGAACTGCGAGTTTCTTACTTATGCGTACAACTTGCGAACAAGAAAGTTGGAATTTGTTGCTGAGAATTTAGATGGGCATCGTTCGGACAATTCCTGGCATTTCTTCCCTATGGTACTTCCATTGTGGCCTACGCCACTCCCTACTCTTCCATAGACGTTCCCCTGATGTTGGTGTACTTTCACTAGCTTGTTCACTCTATTTGGCTCTTGAATCCAGTGTTGAACTTGCTTGATTTTGTTACTTGGCTCCTGTTACTGTCAACTGTCATGTGTTGGCCATCATGTAGACATCACTAACATTTGATTATGGATAGATCATGCAGAGTCTGGATGACAAAATACTTGTTTATAGAGGGTATATAATTGCTTCCCTCAATAGTGGATTGCAATATACGCAGGTTCTTTTTGGTTATCCAAAGTTTAGATGTAAGTCGCAAAAATAACCTCTTTTTTCTCCAAATCTGTTGTATCCATCGTGGGTGGAGGCCTTCCAAAGAGATCATGGTCGGCATGTACGGAGATAATTCTGCCAAACCCCACTCAGCGACGGCTTCAAAACCTTGTCAAAAGAGGGCTGGCAACAGAGAGCACACAGAAGAAGAGCAATGAATAAGTCAGCGTTGGGGAAGAGAATTAATTCCTTAATCTTTTGCTTTACATGTAATTAACAGTGACCGTAACAATAATAAGCCTCGTTTGATGCCTTAAAGAAAAATGACTACAGAAAAATACACGTCTATACCGTCAATAGTACCATGAGTCTGCATAAAGCTCTCATTTGTGAACTTGGGAAAAATGGGACACACAAGTCATGGTTCAACTACAACAGAAAAGCTGGAATATTTCCATACAGAACAGATACCTCCTTTCTCTGGGTCAAAGATGCTCTTACTTGCAATCTTGCTTCCATCAGATTCCTGTATTCGGTGAAACATTTAAACTCGCAATATCAAGCATTAGAAAGGATGATGTGGAAGCAGTCAACAAGACCTCGGAATATCTAAGGTAAGAAGAGAATTGCTGAGGATTGGGGTAGAGAAGATGTTGGCTGCACATGTAGTTTATCCAAAAACACTGACTACTGCCATTGATTTCAATAGAGAACTCGAACATTTCGTGATCACTACGGTTAAATGAGAGGACGAGAACATAGACATTAGTAATAATGGTGTATCATTTCCGCTTACCACATTTGGACTTGAATCACCTTTTTGTTGGGTGTTTCCTGATAATGCCATGTTATCTTAGAAGTTTGCACAGAGAGATTATGCTTACTTGGAAACGTAATTCAACAAAAAAGGAATAGGCTTCAGTCAATTGAAATTTTATTTATCTACTTAATTATTATCAAAAATTTTATATAATAAAATAAATATAAAAAATTTGCCATTATTGAGTTTTGTTATTTCTAATTATTCAGTTTAATTCAATAATATTTCACATAATTTTGAATTTTTATGAAAGAACAGTTATTTCTATACCCTTATTTCGTAAAGATGAAATATACCCAAAATTTCAGTTTCATTTTGTTTTTTATAAATAAAACAAATAAAAATACACATCCTAATAAAATAGATAGTTCTCACATCGCGCCAATCTCGTAATAGTGTAAGATAAAAGACAAAAATAACATAAAAGCAGCGTGATAGCGTTTAAGTAGATTTGAGTTAGATTAAGAAAAAAATAATTGCAACCATATAAAAGTTCTTTTTTGTTATCAAAATATATAATATTTAAAATCTAATTTTTAGGAAGTACAACATATCAATTCTCTCAATGGAAGAGAAACGCAAAACAAACAATTAAGGGCCCGTTTGGAGACGCTGTCAGTTTTTTATTTTTGTTTTTCTTTTTCTGTTTTTAGTTTTTGCTGTTTGCTGAATTTTTGTGTTTATTGCTGTCAATTTTTATTTTTTTTCTATAAGAATAAAAAAAATAGATAGAAAAGGGATAGTGAGAGAAATGGTTAAAAAATATAAATATAGAGAGAAAAATGGGAGAGAGAGAGAGAGAGAAAGAGGATAGAGAGAGAATGAGTAGAGAGAGAAAAAGGAGAGAGAAAGAGAGAAAAAAGAGAATGAGTAGAGAGAATAACAGAAAGAGAAAGGGTTGAGAAAGAATGAGTAAAAAAATAGTAGAGAGAGAAAAATGAGAGAGAGGGTAGAGAGAGAATGAATAGAGAAAATGGCAGAGAGAGAAAAGAGAGAGAGGGTAGAGAAAGAACGAGTAAAGAGAATGATAGAGAGGGGGTAGAGAGAGAATGAGTAGAGAGAATGGTAAAATAAGAAAAAAGAGAGAGAGTCTGGGTAGAGAGAGAATGACTAGAGAAAGAAAAAGAGAGAGAGAGGGTAGAGAGATAATAGTAAAGCGAAAAAAGGGAGAGAGAATGTGGGTAGACAGAAATGAGAAAGAATTTGGGTAGACAGAGAATAGTAGAGAGAAAAGAGAGAGAGAGAGAGAGAGAGAGAGAGAGCAGAGAGAGAACGAGTAGAGAGAATGATAGAGCAAGAAAAAGAAGAGAGAATGGTAGAGAGAGAAAAATGAGAGAGAGAGTGGGTATAGAGAGAATGAGTAGAAAGAATGGTTGAGGAAGAAAAAGGAGAGAGAGAAAGAGTGGGTAGAGGGAGAATTAGTAGAGAGAATGGTAGAAAGAGAAAAAGGAGAAAGAGGGTAGAGCAAGAATGAGTAGAGAGAGAAAATAGAGAGAGAGAGGGTAAAGAGAGAATGGTAGAGAGAGAAAAAAGGGAGAGAGGGTAGAGAGAGAATGGTAGAGATAGAAAAGCGAGAGAGAGGGTAAACAGAGAATGAGTAGAGAGAGAAAGAGTAGTGAGAGAAAAGATATAGATGAATAAAGAGAGGATGAGTAAAGAGAAATATGGTAAGAAGGATATATAGAGAAAGAAAATATTGTGAGAGAAAGTATAGAAAAAAAAGTGAAAAACAAAATTGGAAAGCTAGTTTTTATTGTTTCCCCAATTTGTTTTTTTTCTTTGAAAAACACTTTCAACTTTTCAGCAAAAAACAGAAAACAAAATCAATACCAAACATGTTTTCTGTTTTTTTATGAAAAATAAACAGAAAATAGAAAACAAAATCGTCTCCAAACGGGCCCTAAAAGGGCTTTGATAAGTGAGGAAAAAAATTAGGCAAAATCTATCTAAAGGCTCTTTTATTATTATTTAAAAAAAATTAAAAATTTAAATTTATTTAATACTATCTTAAAATATTGTTAGTGTAATCGTATATTTTAACTATCACTAAGGTTATAATTTGATTGATCAACTGAGGTGATTCTCTCACTCTCAACCATAGTTCAAATATTGGGAAGGCCTTCCTTAATGGAAGAAGTCTAATAATATTTAATGTGTGTGTTCTGATTTACGATTTTCAATATTTAGTCAGTTTAAGAAGATTATGTGCGATATTAGTAATATTTAAGAGGTAATCCCTTTTTATGGATAAATTGAATGGGTATAAAATGAATAATTCTGACTTAATTTGTAAATTCGATAATCAGTATATCTGCGACAAATTTTTTTTTATTAGAAAAAAGAATCATAAATTTTAAAAGAAAAAAAATAAATTTTCCTTTTTGAAAGCGAGCTGCATTACCTCTGGGTCTGGCTGTGTCCTCTACTCCAGATGCTCCTGAAGGATACCCCCAAGCCTGTAACACGACCATGGCCGGCACCGGTGAAGAAGACGAGTCAAGGAACAAGCAATGCTCTCTCATAGGCAGAACCCATGATCGCATGCCATGGACCGAAAAAGCAATTGGGTCGAAAGAAATCATGTCCGTTGACTCTCTGGACGATCTCGGGGATTTTCTGTTAGTAGAAGTTCTTCAGCGCCTGCCCACCGCCAAATCGGCCATTTCTTGTAAGTCTGTATGCAAGCGCTGGTGCTCTCTGATTTCATCCGATTATTTCATGCGCTGCTTTATAACTCACCACGCCCGCAAAAACCTTGCGGCGGCTGCTAGTGTTGACGATGGTGGTCATAGTTTTAATAGCTTATTGGGGACTTGTCAAAACCCTGGCGGTTTCATCCGCAGTCGTTCAACCATTCTGTATGAAAACTCGATCAATTCTTTTAATCTGAAATTTATTCCCGAGAGAAAAGATTCAATTCTGGTTTTGGCCTCCTCTTGCAATGACTTGGTACTTTGTGGTGTTCACAGAGGGGCAGAGGTTATTCGGTTTTATGTTTGCAATCCGTTTACTCGTCGGTACGTTGCCATTCCTTCAATGCCCAAGAAGGAGCTTCCTTCAATCTACGAGGAGGGCCCGTATGATTACGGGCTTGTCAGTGAACCCTTTTACCCTCATGATAGCCATGGATGTGGGGAATCTCTTGCTGTTCGTCATGAATACCGGTTTAGGGTAGTGCAGGTTGGTCTTGACACCTTGGATATATACTCTTCTGAGAAGAATGAATGGACTGAATTACTGCTTTCAGGGGAAGAGTATCTTAGGGCTTCCAATATTGTTCCTTACAATGGACGGCTGCATTGGTTCAATGGTGAGCATGTTTTTGCTTATGATCCATTCAATGCCGAGAAATCTTGTTTCATTGATGGCTCTCAATTTAGGTTCAGAGATCATGTGGACCATAATTATGGTCAGCATTGCCTTGGAGTTTGTCAGGGCCGTCTGAGAATGATGCAACTGCCATTTAGGCATAAACACATTTTGGCTGTTTGGGAACTCAAGAATTATGCAAAGCGCGACTGGAGTTTGGAGCACAAGGTTAACCTAAAGACCATGGTATCCAGAAATCACTCGCTTGATAAGGCCATTAATGAGTTTGGCATGGTGGTGCTCGGTTTCCATATAAGTGATCGTGACCGCGTCTACTTGGAAATGAACAACTCTCTTGTTTACTCTTGCAACCTGCGAACAAGAGAGTTGAAATTTCTTCAGAGTTATTTCTATAATTATAGTGATTTCTTCCCCGTGATGCTCCCATTGTGGCCTACGCCACTCCCCACTCTTCAGTAGGCTTTCCTCTAATGTTTGTTTTCTTTCGCTAGCTTGCTCTCGACTTTATTCTATCAAGCCATTGCGTTGTTGAACTTGCTTGCTTATGTTGCTCGGCTTCTGTTGTTGTCAACTGTCATTTCCTGGCCATCATGTATTATTCTTTAACTGCGATCTGTCTACAGTATCATCAGAGTTTATGAAGCCATTACGGTGTTTTACTTGCTTGCTTTTGTTGCTTATTGTCAACCGTCATGTGTTGGCCAATGGCCATTTACCCACTATTCTTTTGCTAGCTCCTGTTTAGATGATCTTTAAGTTTCTGTACTCATTCAATCTATTTTCTTTTTCTTGCCTTCTTGCCATAGATAAGTGTGTTAGCAATATCCATCAGGTGGTATTTATATTCTGCAGGAGAATTGCAGCTACAATATCAAAGACAATCAAACAACTGATAATTTGTATTGCTCAGTGCTCATACGACTTCAAGGGAACAATTAATAGAAGTGGATGTGCAACATGCACATCTGTTCTGTCGCTGATCAATGTGCGGCTCACATTTTGAAGGACAGTGATGGTGCATGGAACATACGGATTCTCAACGACAATATCCTAGTTTACTGCGGGTGTATATTTGCTTTCCTTGCCAATGGATTGCCCTCCCCAAATGAGCATGATTTTCTGGTTAAAATAGATAATCATCTTGTTTTTTTTTATTATTTATTGATCGAAAAGTGAATAATCTTCTCATCCTGAAGAATTGACAGAGTCGAGTAACAGCGTGAACGATGTCCAATAGAATTGTAACTGGCTTTGCTGGGGCTAGCCAAGTTCGGCTACAACAAAAATAGATCGAAGAGCTGAGGCCCAATGACATCAAAATCCAAGGAAATACCAACGGGGCCAATGGCAAAATATAATGGGTCCACAATAAATAAGTGATATTTGGTTCGAGTAATATTATTTAACCAGATTTAATTTTTTGCTAATTTGTGTAGTGCCACAAAATTGTCGTCGGTGGAGCCCAATTTGTCTGATACCACAAAATAGTTATACGTTGAATTCGAGTTTGGGTCTCAGTCATACCAATTAATTAAAAAAATTGTTACTTGTTCTCAATGTTATTAAAACCGACTCAGACTGGTTAGTCCGACCGATTCAACTGGTGACCGGCCAAAGGTCCAGGTCGGTTTATGGTCACTGTTACCCCTTAACTCGGACCGATCAAAACCGGTATGAACCGGTCAAAAACCGGTGAAAATCAGTGAAAAACCGGACTCGGTTCAATCGGTTTAAACTGGTATAAAAGTTTTATAAATTATAATTTGATCCCAATATTTATTTAAATTATAATTTGAGTTTTAAATTTAATTAAAAATTTCAATTTAGTCTTAAATTTATCAAAACTTTTAATTTAGTTCTAAATTTATTAAAACTTTCAATTTAATCCTTAAAAAATAAAAAAAGTAATATTTAATAATCATGTATAAATATTATTTTTTAAAATTATTTTTATACATATATATATTAATAAATATCGGTTCAACTGGTTGAACCTTAACTCATTAATGTTTCCAGTTCTGACAACCTTACTTGTTCTCATGTACTTAATGTACTTAAAGAAGACTTGTGTTTTAGGTCTAATTAATGGAACTTTCTTTATTTTGCCACCAAAAGTCTAATGATATAGAGACCGTCCATACTAAAGTCGTGGATTCGATTGTCTACTAAAGTTTTCCCACTAAATGTTTGTCTGTAAACTACATATGCCCATAGAATTTATGGACAAAAATTCTCACATTTTGTTAGTTTGTCAAATTAACTCATTATTCTTACACAGATAAATTTTATGAATAAATCATACAATATAGATTCATCAGAATCATTTCACATTGTGCAAACATTTGTCCTAATTTTCATATTTATTCAAAAATGTTTATTATATATAAAAAAATTTATTTATTTATTTATTATATAATACAATATATTTGGCGATAAGAATTTCAATGTTTAGGTTTAAAAATTGAGACCTACAAACATGGAATGGTTTTTCGTTGTTTGCACTCCGAAAAAGAATGGAATGAAGAGGGATATTTGGAAAGAGGAGAAAAACTATTTTCCATTAGAGTACCACAGTGAATCATTAACATACTATTCATTTTGTTTTTGATTGAATTGGAAATAGGTTATAGGCTGAGTGAAAAAAAAAAAAAAAAAAGGCAACTGGCAGTTTTTCACTTTGAAAAAAAAAAAAAGTGTATTGCAAGTGTAATTTGAGCTTAAAGGTTACTTTTTAACGTTTTAATTCCCCATAAAGAGCATGTGAAGCAGGTGGTTGGCCCCGATTAAACTTTTTCTATATCTAATGATAATATTAAGTTTAAAACTAAGCACAATGCTGTAGATATAAATTTTCGTATTATCCGGGGAAGCTGCAATTTAAGACAATTAAAATGGGAAAAAGAAAATTACGAGACGAAAAATATGGGAGGACAAAAAGAAAGTAAGCGGCAAAGTATTAATAATATAAGAATGACAAATATTTTTACAAAAATATTAAATTTTTAATAATAAAAAATTAATTTAATAATTTTTTATATTATATTTTATTAATTTTATTATAAAAACAATTAAAATCGTTATATTATCAATATAATTTTATGACCACTCGCTTCTCTTTGTACACGCCCGCCCTAAAGGAAAATCGAAAGAGTAAAGAAAGACTAAACCTTAAGGACTGCCTCTCCAGCTTGTTACGGCCATGGCGGAAACCGGTAACAAAGGCGACTCAAGCGACGAGCAATGCTCTCTCCTACGCTGAAGCCATGATCAAGCGCCATGCACCAAGAAAGGAATTGGGTCAAAAGGAATCACACCCATTGCCTCTCTGGAGGATCTCGAGGACTCCCTGTTGGTTGAAGTTCTTCAACGCCTGCCCACCGCCAAATCGGCCATCTCTTGTAAGTCTGTGTCCAAGCTCTGGCGTTCCCTGATATCATCTCACTATTTCATTCGCTGTTTCATAACTCACCACACCCGCAAGAACCTTGCGGCCGCTGCTAATGTTGATGGTGGTGGTCATAGTTTTGATAGCTTATTTTGGGACTTATCGAAACCCCACTGCTATCATCCTCAGTATCCGCTACTGGGACTATCAGAATTCACAATTTATCATTATTAATGGAACCTTATTCAATTCTTGCACGATCAATCCGACCTTTCCTCGAGAGGAATCAATTGAGGTTTCAGCCTCCTCCTTCAGTGACCTGTTACTTTGTGGTGTAAATAGATGATAAGAGGTTCTCCAGTATTATGTTTCCAATCCCTTTACCCGTCAGTACGTTTCCCTTCCTCCATCTCCCAAGCAGGCTCCTACTACATATATCTTTACGGGCTTGTTGGTGAACCGTTTTACCTTCAGGATAGCCATGGAGGTGGAGAATGTACCATCCGCAGTGAATGCCGGTTGAGGGTAGTGCGAGCCAGGCTTGTTTTCGACAAGAATTGCGCTTTGGAAATATACTCCTCTAAGAAGAATGAATGGACTGAAATCACTAAATCAGTGCTTTCAGGGTGTCCCAGCGCTTCCAATGCTGTCCCTTATAATGGAAGGTTCCATTAGCTCGATGGCAAGAATGTTTGTGCTTGTGATCCGTTCAATGTCGAGAAATCTTGTGTCCTCGATGGCTCTGAATTCAGGACACGCCGTGGGGGAGTTTGTCAAGGTCACTTGGGAATAATGCAATTTAAATATTTGGGATGAACACACTTTGACTGTATGGGAACTCAAGAATTATGCAACATATGGGACTGGAATTTGGAGCATAAGGTTTAATCTAGAGCACATCTTTTCCAGAAAGGTGGTTTATGATTTCCGTAAGTAAAATAATTGACACAGAGGCGCTAGGTTTCCATCCAAGTGATGGTGACATTGTCTACTTGAAGTTTCAGACTCTTTCTTTCTCTTGCAACCTGCGAACAAGAGAGTTGGAATTTATTGTAGGGAATTCAGAAGGAAAACGGTCCTCTGATTGTAGAAATTTATTCCCTATGGTTCTCCCATTGTGGCCTACACCACTCCCCACTGTTCCATAGACTTTCCTTCAATTTTTAATTTTGTTTCACAAGCTTGTGCACTCTATTTTATTCTCGAATCTATCAAGCCATGATGGTGTTATTGTCTACTGTCATGTGTTGGCCATCATATGTTAATAATGTTATTATTTTTACTGCTAACCGTTTAAAGTATCATCAGATTTCTGTTCCCATTCAGTCTGTTTTCCTTTTCTATTCCTTTCTACTTTTCCCATCACTTTTTTGCCAAACAATAAGTGTGTTACCAATATATATGCCCACAAGGTGGTCTTTATATTCTCCCTCGAAAAAAAAAAAAAAAGAAAGGTGGTCTTTATTATTTTTTTTTTTTGGTCTGATACCGTCTAATGTTAATCCCAATAGGCTGACTAATTTGGACCGACCTGGGTAGGACCTGCGGCTTATATCCAGCTAGAGCATCAAAAGGGATGTACAACTTGTGGGCAACCCGTTTTATCAGTGATCAACCTGCGGCTTATGTTTTAGTGGGCTTCACAAAAATTTTACAGTGCAGATTCTTAATGACAAAATACTTGTTTATGGAGGGTATATTTGCTTTCCTCACTTGTGGGCTGCGTTATGCGGTTTTTTTTTGTTAGTCCAATTTTAGAGGGATGAGGATTAGCATAACGGTGAGGGGATCTCATTTTGGCCTGGAGGCTACAGATTTTAAGTCATAAAAAGAACATTTTTGTGAAAATAAGATAAGATTTTGTATATATGACTATTTCTACACAATGCGAAACTTCATGCATTGCTTGGTGCTTTTTAGTTTTTGGTTAGTCCAAGTTTACTACACTACAGTTATAGTTTCTGAAATTAGATTGGACCTTGACCCACGTTGGTGTCTCGTTCGTTTAAGTCCGACCATTAATATGACGGTTGGATGAGTGGGTCAATTCTTATTTTAAAAAAATAATTATATTTTTTTTATCATGTAAAAGTAAATGAAATGTTATTTAAATAACATTTAAGTATATATCTATAGTTTTTCTTAATAAAATAATAAAATTATAGACAATTATTTGAAAAAAAATATAAAATATTTATTTCACCTGTTCAATATTTGCGTTAACATTTAATTATAAATAATATAATTATAAACAAGAAACAGAATTATAAATAATATAATTAAAAACAACATTTGCACTAACATTTGTATTCCTTAGCCCTCTAAATCCCTAGTGAAGTTATCAACATGAGGCTAATGATTCATAGCATATCGAAAGCTCAAAGGTAAGATATTAGCAAGTTATCACAAGTAGACCTCAGATATTAGCAAGTTATCACAAGTAGACCTCGACAGTAGCATATACATCGATAGTCGAAAAAATAACAGGAATCTGACTCTGTTCATCATGCACAATACAACAATGAGCTCGACACAAAGGTCTAGTTGGTCAGCTTAAGTAATCAGTAACTGGAAATTCAAGCAGGACCCTCCAGTACCTTACAATCATAGTTGCACAGGCAACATCTTGAAGCTTAGGTAAGCCAAATTTGATTGAAAAATTCATAATTCAGGATTCCCCAAAATAAACAGCAAAGACAAAGATCAAATGAGAAGCAGAGCATGCCATACATCAACCCATCAAGAAGCAAACTAGTTTCAATTGCATTGGTTGGATAACAAGCACAAAAGTAGAATCACGAAACTTCTACGACACCCCTAAAAAAAAAAAAGATGGAGAGCAACACTGAGCAAATACTGAGCTAATGGTATCAACATTACAAAATCACAACATTATTCCTACAATGTTAGCATGAACAAATTTTGCTGCACGAAAATGTTAACCAAAAAAAAAAAAAAAAAAGGAAGAAAGAATCACCAAGGAGAATTTACAGAATTACTTATCTCAAATAAAAAAAAAAAAAGAATTTACAGAATTAGATCTGATAACAGCAAACGACTGCGGCGAAGATATCTTGGTGCGGACTCCTTAAACCTCTTCTGGCTCGCACTCTTCTCCAAGATCTACCAGCGCCGAAGCAAGACAAGATATTAAAATCCAAATTTAGGAAAAAAAAAAAAAGAAAACGGAAAACTAAATATAATTAACCTATCAAAGAAAAACAATGAAAGTAAGAAACACAAGATCCACCAAATTAAATTGGTGAAAGTAATAAATTTCCGCAGTCCAACTCTTATATAATTTGGAAAAAGATTGGCGGCCAGAGAGAGGAGGACAGAAGAAGTGTCAATAATGCAATAACAAAGACTATTTCTGCAACAACGTTGATTTTTTCTGCAACAAAAAATAACGCGATGATTTTTGTTCCATATTTTATCAATTTTGTTGCAGAAATCAGTAATACCGTTGCATTATTGATACATCTTCTGGCCAATTTCCTCTGTCCGTACACCCGTGCCCATATAATTTAGTAATCCTAATTCCGATAGGAAAGGGGAGAGAAGAAGTGATAAAATATTTTAAAAAGTGATTTTTGTGTAATAAATTAAATAAATGTGAAAGAGCTTGGCGAATCTCAGATAGACAAGTAATAATAAACCAAAAAATTATTAGTAAGAGAAAGAAGAAAAATGATTTTTGTTGTCTTAGGGACTATGTCTATGTCTATCTGCTAATTAGGTTTCAATGACAGTAAAAAGAATGTGATTGTTTATTTTATTTTATTTTTTAATAAATTTAATATTATTAAATATTATTTTTAATTTTTTTTATTTAAGTAAACTCTACTTATTGTATTATGTAAAATTATGAGTAAATTACACTTATTTGAAAAAAGAGTCAAAATAAAAATCATCTAAAAAGAAGGCACTCGGACATCAATTTCAAAATTTGAAAAGAGAAAAAAAAAAAAAAAAGAGAGAGGGAGCACAAGAAAATTACAATCTCCAAAGTCCAAACTGCATCACATCAAGGACTTGCTGAGGAGAGGCAACGATTTGTTGCCACCAAACCCCTGCCGCCATCTATATTCCACGCTTCATATGAAAGCAAAATCAAATGTCGGTGAATGTTTTCGATATTACTTGATTAATAACAGTACCGAACGTAAATTTTTCATACCTCCGCACTTTCATGAATTTGTAGCTTCCGTTGCTCGGGAGCCAATAAATCTTTTATATCATCATTGTAGATCCTCCAGTCATGTTGAAGCAATTGGCCAAAAAAAATAAATAAATAAATAAATAAGTCAGAACAAATAGTTAAACTAAAATTTCTAACAAAATAAGAAAATTAATGGATGAATCCAACTACGAAAGGACTTAAAACTTAAGAAAGTAAATTCAAGAATTGGGAGTAAACAAGAATCAACGAACTAAGGGTCCGTTTGGAAACGTTGTCAGTTTTTTGTTTCTATTTTTCATTTTCTATTTTTTGTTTTTGCTGTTTGCTGAGGGGCCGTTTGGAGTAGTTTAAGTTTTCTGTTTTCTGTTTATTTTTCACAAAAAAAACAGGAAATATGTTTGTTATTGATTCTATTTTCTGTTTTTTGTTGAAAAATTAAAAGTGTTTTTCAAAGAAAAAAATAGATTGGGAAAATAATAAAAATAGGGCCCGTTTGGAGATGTTGTCAGTTTTTTGTTTCTGTTTTTCATTTTCTGTTTTTTGTTTTTGCTGTTTGCTGAATTTTTGTGTTTATTACTGTCAATTTTTGTTTTTTTTTTCTATAAGAATAAAAAAATAGATCGAAAAAGGATAGTGAGTGAAATAGTAAAAAGAGTATAAATATAGAGAGAAAATGGGAAAGAGAGAGAGAGAGGGTAGAGAGAGAATGAGTAGAGAGAATGGTAGAGAGAGAAAAAAGAGAGAAGAAAGAGAATGAGTAGAGAGAATGATAGAAAGAGAAAGGGTTGAGAAAGAATGAGTAAATAGAATAGTAGAGAGAGAAAAATGAGAGAGAGGAGGTAGAGAGAGAATGAGTAGAGAAAATGATAAAGAGAGAAAAGAGAGAGAGAGTAGTGAAAGAACGAGTAAAGAGAATGATAGAGAGAGAAAAATAAAAGAGAAAGGGTAGAGAGAGAATGAGTAGAGAGAATGGTAAAATAAGAAAAAAGAGAGAGTCTGGGTAGAGAGAGAATGACTAGAGAGAGAAAAATGAGAAAAAAGGGTAGAGAGATAATAGTAGAGCGAGAAAAATGAGAGAGAATGTGGCTAGACAGAAAGGAGGGAGAATCTGAGTAGACAGAGAATGGTAGAGAGAAAAAGAGAGAGAGAGAGAGAGAGCAAGAAGAGAAAGAGTAGAGAGAATGATAGAGCAAGAAAAAGAAGAGAGAATGGTAGAGAGAGAAAAATGATAGAGAGAGAATGGTAGAGAGAGAAAATGAGAAAGAGCGAGTATAGAGAGAATGAGTAGAGAGAATGATTGAGGCGGAAAAAGGAGAGAGAGAGAGAAAAAGAGTGGGTAGAGGGAGAATTAGTAGAGAGAATGGTAGAAAGAGAAAAAGGAGAAAGAGGGTAGAGAAAGAATGAGTAGAGAGAGAAAAGAGAGAGAGGCTAGGGAGAGAATGGTAGGTAGAAAAAGGGGAGAGAGGGTAGAGAGAGAATGAGTAGAGAAAAAAAATAGACAGAGAGAGGGTAGAGAGAATGGTAGAGACAGAAAAGGGAGAGAGAGGGTAAAGAGAGAATGAGTAGAGAGAGAAAGAGTAGTGAGAGAAAAAATATAGAGGGATAGAGAGGATAAGTAAAGAGAGATATGGTAAAGAGGGTGAATAGAGAGATAAAATATTGTGAGAGAAAGTGTAGAAAAAAAAAGTGAAAAATAAAATCAGAAAATTAGTTTTTATTATTTTCCCAATTTATTTTTTTCTTTGAAAAACACTTTTAACTTTTCAACAAAAAACAGAAAACAAAATCAATACCAAACATGTTTTCTGTTTTTTTTTTGTGAAAAATAATCAGAAAACAGAAATTAAAATCTATTCTAAACGGGCTCTAAAACTCCAGATTTCGCGTTGAATGAGGAGATTAACGTCAAAAACAAAAAAATCAGAGAATTAACCAATCAATAACGACGGGAAACTGGAGTGAACCGTTACATGAATTCTTTGTCTTCCCAATTCTTACCGAAGGGTTCACAACGGTTTAAATAGACAATTTTCTTTTTTTCCTATTCGGGAGTTTTATGCCATTCCGCCTTACATTACGAAAACAAATCGTTATATTTATTAAGGGAAAATTTTGGACGACAGAGGATTTTGTAATTTGGTAAGTGTGTAGAATGTAATAAATATTAAATTTTAAATAATAACGTATATATTTTTAGTAATAAAACTTTATTACTGAATTTTTTGTTATTTAAAATATGTATATTATTAACAAAAATTACCGAGTTGTTACCCGCAAGACTTTTTGTTCTGCTCCAAATCTCGGGCAGCCAAACCAAGCTCATTTATTAAATCCTAATTCGGTTAGCTTAAAAAAGGAAATAATTAATAAAAAGAACTCGGTTAAAAAAAAGGAAATAATTAATGGAAAGTATTTGGTTAAAAAGAAAAGGAAATAATTAATAAAAAGATTAAAAGGTCTCATTAGACACTTTATTGAGAGTTGAGATTTATTGGTCAAGTGTTGGAATCATAGTAACTCAAGTTACAATTCTCCTTTCATGATATTTTGGCCTTCTTATATTATATATTAAATCATATCATACAAGAAGATTGAAAATTTTTTTTTTTTTTCAAGACTATATGCACTAAATCGAGAGACAGTCCTGTCTAATCCAATCTATCTTGTAGGTCATGAATATAAAATTATAAAATATATAACTCATTGTTCAATATACGTTTTACCTATACTCCCAACCAAGCAACGTTTCTTCCAAACCTTGGAGAGAGCTTTAAAAAACATGGCCCATTTGAGGAAACGGATCCGTGCACGTGGCCCATTAGTGGAAGTCGACCCACTCCAATGACTTCAGGAAAGACAATATCAACTTGTTCCGCAAAGATTCAATCTTCATCCGTGTTCCCCGCATAAAAAGTCGCGATCGTTCACAACGATCCAACAAAATAATTGCACTACAATTTCTTTATGAATGATGAATGGGTAGAATAAGTTCTCGTAGGAAAAAGACTCTAGAACAATATGCCTACGTTTCCAACTCTTAACATTTCTTTGGTGGCATACTGTCACTATCGTGCCTTGGACAAATTCTGGACGCCACTGTAAGCGGTCCTCTTTGACTCGTACAGCTTTGGGCTCAGACGTACTTTCCAAAGATAGCTGCTCGCACAACACCCGATCTTGCTGTCTTGGAAAGCGAGCACTTATACTCCTATGGCCAATCTGCCCTTACAAAAAGATAAGATTTTTCAAATCAAATGATTCTTTCACTTAGTAGATTTTAACAGGAAGAGGGAAAAACATGAGTGGACTCCTTTCTATGATAGGCTTTTTGGTGCAGACTGGTTCAGACAACTTGTGCTGATCAAAGTGAAGAGAAAAAAAATATATGGAAGGACTTTCTGGTGGCTCGAGACTTGCTAGTATACTTGATAAACTTCGTTTGCCTCGAGCATTACTCTCCGAATCATTTTGCCAAAAAAATAGGCCAAATAAAATGTATTCCTATTCCTTTCTATTAGACTCTCAACCAACCATGACATTCAAGATCCATCAAGATTAAGGGATTGGATCAACTAGAAGGGGCACGAGACGTGTACTTCAAGAATTTCCAAAAAAGAAAGAGAGTGTATCATGCCCGATGGAAGCCAGTCATCCAGTCTGCTTGTCAAGCTTGGTGGGAGAATTTCTGGAGTGACATTTCCTCCAATCTTTTACCAGCCATAGCAAAGCTTTCTCAAGTAACTAGTGTCCGAAAAAGGAAAAGGCCTTCGAACCAATTAAGTTATCCAGCTCTTATCCTTAAGAAAGATAGACAAGGGCTAAGCGCTTCTATTTTAAGAATTCTTTCCGCCCCACTGATTGAAATTTTACTAAGTATTCTTTTCGATTGATGAAATCTCAGATGTTGGAGAAAACTTCTCTGAGTCACAACCCTTGCAAATAACCAAGTCCACTCAGGGTGTTGTAGCCAAAGGTATCAACTTCAGAGAGCCATCGACAAAGGGTCCTCTATCAACTTCAGTCTCTAAGTCTCAGTCAAAAGAAATCGAGAAGGTGCCTGAGACAGAAAATACACTACCGAAACAAATCTTCACTCGACGCTGTTTAGAAAAACTTATGCAGCGATTCCAGGAAGAAAGTGACAGTGAAGAGACTGAGCTTGAAGAAGTACCCTTCGTCAGGAAGAACCGATACGGAAGTTGACCCGAAACTTCACTTAGCAACAAACAGAGAGGCAACCCTTCGAATACAACTTCATTTTATTTTCTTATCTCTTTCTTTTCTTATTCGAAAAAAGAATGTCTGCTTTTATTTTGCAGGAACCAATAATGCCAGAAGTAGAAATCGAACCACTTCCTCAACTAGACTTTCTCCAGTAGGAACTGAGCCATAGCTCTCTGAGGGGGTGGCTAGAATCCCAACAACTGAGCACGGAAAGAGTTGGCACTGAAGTAACAACTATTCAACTAACTGCTGCTGCAACTTTTTCAACAACTGAGCCACAGACTCAGATCGAAGAAGGAGTTTGAACTGCCTCTTCCTCCAGCGATCCAGAAGCCACGAGGGTTCCACCACCTCCTCCATTAATTCCTGCTGAGGCTAGAGTTCGTCCAAAGGCTACGCACCTTATTCATCTTTCTTATTCGAAATCCCCAACAAAAAATTTCCACAACTAACATTTAGTGCTCTGTTCAATTTCAGATTCCAACCCGATCAACGAGGCCTCAAAAGATTCGATTCGTCAAAGCAAGCCATTATGCATCGACATCAAGCCATCCAAAGAGAAGATTCTATAAATTGCCTACATCGACGGTTGCTCCTCGAGTCACCCGAAGCAAACCATCAGCCAAAAAAGTTCCAAAAGACCTCTCTACCTCTACGTATTAGAGAGATCTATAGGCCACGTGTTGGGACAACATGATGAATATGGGAGGAAAGAACATGTCATTTCTTACCTAAGCAAGAAGTTCTCATATTATGAGGTTAATTACTCCACAATTGAAAGGACCTATTGCGCTCTAGCCTGGGTGGCTCATCGACTAAGGCAATATATGTTGTGTTTTACAACTTGGTTGATCTCAAAAAGAAATCCAATCAAGTACATCTTCGAGAAAGCTGTCCTCGCCAGAAGAATAGAATAGTATCTTTCGCAACAATCTTTTTACCCCTCAAGATTGGGGTGGGGGTCTTTTTGCCATTTTCACTGTTAACAGAGATATTCATTTCGCTACGCCCCTATACAGGCTGAAAAAGAGTTCAGTATCCATGATTTGCTTATGAAGCAATTTTTTATAAAAAAAATTTGAATAATGGAATAGCCCTTAGTCTTAAGTCTAGATGCGCTAAATACGTTGTTTGCGCAAAAGAGGGTTTCGTTTACGGTTGTTTTTCAAGGTATAAACCTTGAAAGCAGTGGAACTAATGGCTGGCCTAGTTGGCACTTTATGCTAATCAACCTAGAAGTGAAAGTCAAATTCTTTGAGTTGAATAGAAGATGATTGGACACAACGGAACTCTTCCTCTAATAGGGATGGGGTCACTGACTCAATTCCATTTCTTTAAGGGGGGATACACCGAGCAACAGCTCCACCGACCCCCGATGGGGCTCCGGCGGTGGTATTAACTTTGTCTTTTCTTTCAGGGTGTTTTTAGCTTTGCACAGTGAGATCGCTGGGACTTGTCATGCTTAGTTTGCTTTTGGTTTGTTGCTCCCTGGGCTTGACTTGAATACGGTTGATTTGGATAAAGAGGCGGATTTCTCTTTCTCTTCAACGCTGAGCTACAAGGCTTCTAGAAAAAGAGGAATGATATATTGTCTCCTCTGTTTCTATTCTGCTTTAATTTAAGAGAGGCCCTTATAGAGCCTTAAAAAATAGAGCCTTTTTAAGACGAGCACCCAATTCTACACATGCAATTTCATAATCAGCAATATCAAATTCATTCTTCCCTCCACACGTTCTCAAACCGATCGAAGTACCGGAGGATTTTTCGGGATTTTTCTTTCTTAGAATAGAATTAGAAGAAAAAGATTGAAATGACTGTTCAAAATTGCTTCTATACTTTTTTTAATTGGATTTTCTTATGAAATTTTTATTATTATTAGCGTTGACAGCTCTCTTCTTTCAAGCTTAAGTCGTAGAAGCTCATCAGGCTATTGGCGTTTTATTTGCATCTTCTTGACCAAGACCCGGAAAGGGTTTGCTTTGTTTGGGATGAACTCGCAAGGACTCGACCCATTTTTTGGTAATGGGTATACTCGAGAAAAAAGTTTGAAATTCGAGTTCTAAGGAGTTTTAGTGATCAATGGCAAGGATATTAGTTCTTACTATCCTTGCAATTATTCTGACCAATATGGTACTCCCTGATGGCTCAGAATTCAAGTTCAAGTGCCGGCAGGGATGATGAGCACGGTCATCATCGCCAAGCACCACTGATTGTACCGTCAACCCTCTCGACGGATGATGGAACAAAATGCTGTAATACGGCAACTTCTATATTTTAGCATCACTTTTCATGTTCCATTTCCTTTTCCGTCGACAGAAAGCATTCTATGAACTGGCACTGGCACCAAGTGGTCTCCAGTCTCACCAATTGTAACAGGCCAGTGGGGGGACCGATAACGGCAAGAATATACAGCCATAGAGCACTCGAATGCAACTCAATCGCAACAAGAAGTTAACGTACAAGAACATCAGTCGGCACAAATACATAAATCAGTGATTATTTTTTTCAATAAAGGGGGCAGCAGAAGAAAAATGACAATGATTTCAGTATTTTTTTTCTTTGAATATGCGGGAGACCCCATGACCGAGGTTGCCTTCCCGCTTCTTGGACTGAATGACCGGATGAAGCTAAATGGTGCCTAAAAAGTCTTCTTTTTCCATAGACAGCCATTTTTTCTTCTTTAAAACACAATTCTCCATTGCTAATCGAGTGCTCATTAACAACCTGGCCCACGGAAGTTGTAACAGACGAAATTGAAAGCACCAAACATATCATGGCAGACAAATATTACATTTATGTAGTATCAAACAAATCTGTAGCTACTATCAAGTAGAGAACATGCAAAGTTAAATTGTCTCAGTTCCTTCCAGATCATGACTACGAACATACTGAATTGAAAACTTCAAAACAGCAGATAACTGAAAAGGAGTAGGACTTGTACCGTCGCAACGTTTTGCTATTAATTCTCCTGGTGGGAAGGTATAGGCACACCAGACTCTTCCGTGAGCCTTTTGTAAGCAGCTTGAAGCCTTTTAGTGATTGGCCCCACTTGTCCATTTCCAATCTCACGACCGTCAATCTTAACAACCTGTTGAGCAACAAGCATATATTTCATCTCAGAACATGGAAGAGATATGAAATAGGACGTCATGGAGAGATTCAACTCTCCGAGAAAGAATGTAAGTTATTAAGACACTTACCGGCGTAAGCTCTCCCATTGTTCCAGTGGTCCATACCTGCACATTGTCCAGTCTTAAAATAAATTTTAAGAATCTTAAGCTAAGGATAGCATATTAGAACCAGAATAGACAGCTATATAGAAGCATCTGGCAAAAAATAGGTCATGTTTTCCAATGAAACAGGAAGATAGGTCCCATGCCTTTTGTTGGCAGTCATCACAATAAGTAGGCATCTTAAAACTCCAAAATATGGGGTGACAGTCAGGGGAAGAGTGCTGACCAGGAAGAGAATGGGCGGAAGATTTCTTGAAGGAAGATAACTAACAAGGGAAAATGAGGAACTAGTCGAGATGGATACATGTTTAATCATTGAAGGTTCAGCATGTAGTTATGACAATCTGATGCTGATCTCTGAGATTTGAACATTACAAACTTATGCAAATAACCCTTGATACGTTGAAAAACATGGTATCAAGAGATATTTGCATGAATATCTCCCCAAATTATGGACATATAGTGACAAACTGTATGCCATTTTGGAAATACGAATAAGTAATCCCTATTGATTCGGTAATAATTTAACTTGCTGCTATTAAAATTTTCAAGTCACTTCCAACATAGGTCTTGAAGACAGGGAATACCTCATCTGCTGTATGGAATTCAGACAAGCTGATATTTCGTTCTTCTAGGACCAAATCTTCCTTTATTACAAGATCCATAACCTGCAAAAGATACACTGAGAGGTAAGCACACGAATTTGTCATACTTAAGAGGAAAAACATTGTCAGAGAGCCTAGGGCTTCATTTTCTTGCAGAGCAGAATCAAATAACCTCAACATCAATGCCTTGTCATGCGTTCAAGCATAATAAAATGGTGCATTCAGCCAACTGGTTCAAGGCATTAAACCCAAAGGTGCAACCATACTTGCGCCATCCTCATGATTTATACTTCTAAGAGATAGAAATCCACACATCATTTAAATTTTCTGCTTCCATTCTATATATTGATAAGTAGTGCCAATATTATGCTCCATGGTTTAGGTGGCCATAAATTACAGCAGAGAAGGAACTATACTGCTACTTACTGTAGCTCTTGTGATACCAGGCAGGCAGTAATCGGCGTGGGGTGTTAGAACTCGTCCTTTCTTGACTAAGAACTGCATATGAAAACCAAGCAATTTTGAATTCATCAATTTAAGAAATTTTACATGCAAATGCATGCATTCCCAGGCATTCATGTTTCAGTGACGGGATGGCAATGCCGCATCAATGAACTGTCATGACTGATGCTCAACAGGGTAATCATGCCATTACTGTATCACGAGGACTCCGGGTTCCACCATTAACGTTACTGTCAATGATTCTACCCCCTAGAAACTGTGCAAAACCTCAGACTTACTATGTTTGTCGCATTTGTTTCTGACACATAACCATCTTTGTCAAGCATGATTGCATCATCTGCGTTAGCATTGTTCCCTTCTACCTACACCATCCAAAATGATTTAGGTCAATAGTCAACCTCAAAAAAGAAATTTTGGCGCTGGCGGCTGCATGGCGGTACAGGTAAAGCAAACCTCACAAAAGTGTATATTTGGCCAAGAAGCACTATTATTATTTCAGGAACATAAACAAGTTCAATCATTCAAGGCACCAAATTGGGAAATCAACAGACCAGCATGACAGACAAATTGTACATAATTCTGAGATGAAAACCTCGCATGTTAAGGGAGTCTCAGTGCATGAGGCTCCCACATTGCGTACTGTGAAAGTTTCACATACATGTAGCCTTACCCTGTCATAAAGAAGACTATTTCCGTGACTTGAACCTATGACTTCCGGGTCACAATGAGTAACGTTACCATTACGCAAAGACTTGCCCTTCTGAACACAACACACTTATTCAATGATTTTGCAAGCAAAATGGTATACCTTGGCAAGGATATTGTTGAGAAGGTTATTGTGGTGGATCTTTGAATCCAAATTCTGGTGATCACAAAAAGAAACAACTATAAGTAAGATATTAAAAATAAAGTAAAATTTCATGACCATCACTAACGACATTGGTTATTTGCAATGTGAAGCATTTAAGCAACCACATGAAAGCAAAACAATGTCCATGAGAGAGGGTTTGCCATTTGAAGACAAAGCAAGGCCATGGAAGTTTTATTCCTGTTTACTAAATATGAAAAATGAACCCAGAGCAAGAAAACTCCTACATTGGGTGAATTACGCCTTGTGGTAGCAGTCACCAGAGTTATACCATGTGTATTGTCATAGACAGGGGGTTTCCATTCTGGAAGCACTGCAATTGGAAAGAAGGCACAAGAAAAACGCCAATAAATTATTTGCACGACCTTCGTTTTCACACAGGGAAGGAGGGAGAGGCAATGAAAGAATGTTTTTCTATTGTGAACAAAACCCCATGAGCTGAAACAGGCATTCAAAAAGCATTGATACAGTTTTCTTGCATGCACTGAAAACAAAGAGGTCACCAATGGTGCACCAACGTTACTAACATGACATTGAAGAATTATGAATTGCCCTTACCAATCAAGGTGCACCCATAAAGATTGAATGCAGGGCTCATACCCGAGGTAACCTATAAAGGAAACAATTACCGCAAACAAAGTGAAGAAGAAGCAGCATCAGACAGATAAGTTGCTGTTTCATAAATTATTATGAATGATTCTCCAATTGCATTGAAAACATGTACAAATTAAGGGATAAAGTAGTCATTTCACCAAATCTTACTCTAAAGGCAGAAAGACAGTGCAGAGAGAAAGAGATCAACCTTCTTTCCACGTGTAAGGGATAATCGGATGTGAGCATTATCAAACATGCCATTCCTTATTAGAGTTTGAAATATGGCTTCCTTAATCTGAAAGTTATGGGAAGTTGTCACAAGTACTGATCAAATTCTTCCTAAGCTTAGAGGCCAGAAGAAAGATAACAAATAACCACTATCTATTCAGGACCAAAAACTTTGAACAGCTTTGACAAATTCAAAATTATCTTCAGTCCCTTACCTCGTCGCGGGTTGGTACATTGATGAAAGCCAGCGCCTTTGCTGAATCAAACATCCTGAAAAAGGGAAATAATTCTTCCTCAAATCATCTCAATAATGGAAAACAGGACAAGGGAAATGAAGAAATCAGGAAGAGATGACACATTGTACTTAGTCAGACCTCGTTAGTTAAATTAGCTGACTGTATTTTAACAGCCCATGTGCTGATATTCAACAAATCCTTATGAGAAACAAGTTTGGTCCATATGCAAAAAATAAGCCAATAGTTGCACCCTTTACTTATAGATCAACAAAGAACAAAATGCACCAGTCATTGCCATAGGTTTGATCAACTGACCGATCTAAATGCTCTTCAAGCTTGAATACCTTTCCACTATAGACTCTAAGTCCCTCCCACACTGAATCACCACCCTGGACGACAGAATCAAACACAGATACCTGTACAAACCACAAGAAGCACTTTCAAAATGTATGTCCAGGCCCCATGGCATGAACAGTGGATTCTGAATTGTTCTATAATCAAGTACCTTAGCACTTTCACGAGGTAGAATCTCATCACCAACCCATGCAAGCAGCTTCTCATTTGCTGGTACTGGAAGATCAGGAGGAGGTAATGGGGCCTTCAGAAGAGTTGACGTTCGTTTCACATGGCGCCTGAGTATTTTGTACAAAGGTAGACTTTGCTCCAACAAGTCATAGAGGGAAAGAGGAAATGGCTGGATGAAAAGTAAAATGAGCACATGAGCAAAAAACCTATTAAAATAAATGAGAAATCAAATTCCTTGGCTTCCTCAGAACAGGAATTGTAGTGCTCTCTACTTGTGTTGAGTAATAACACACAAACCACATACCTTGGGATATTTTTTCACTTGTTTAAAGCAGGTTGACTTGTGCACACCATCGTACCACCATGGAGCCCAAATACCGTCAATTGGTTTTGGTCCAGCCTCCCAGCTGACACATGGAAATATAAATCTCAAATGAAAACAACTAAAAGTTCCAAACCAAATTTCAGGGCACAAACACCATAAAAATAAATAGATCCTCAGCAGGAAGCACCCAATGGACAGGCAATGAATGTGTGGGCAAGAGGAAGCACAGCAATGAAGTAGTAGAGAAACTTTTAATTGTCAGACAGTAAAACAAGATTCATGCGGCTTATAATCAGTCAGAATAATATCACTCAGGAAAGAAAGAAAAATTTAAAGATTTTCCAGGGTTAGACGAATAGTTTTTCACTTGCATCATGTGCAAGAGACTTCATTTTGAGTTCACAATTCCCCTAAACAATCCAACTCCGCCTTCCTACATAAACAAACTAAGAAAATTAGAAAATGACAAATCAGAATCAGAAGCAAAGACTCCTGCAAACCTGAGCATTGCACCTTGAAAGGGAATATCTAATTGTTGACAAAGATGACGTAAGGTTCCCTGCACATCAACAAGGAGAACGAGTAAAATAATAGTAAGTTGAAACAAAACACCAAGCACTTCCAATGAACAGACAGAGAGAGGGGGGGGGAAGAGAGAGAGCGCAGTTAAAGAAGCTAGGAAAGGAAATGAGCAAGTCATACAGTAATCTCTTTTCTAGCACAATAACAAACAGGGTCAATTTGTGCCAGTCAAACTTTTGTGCAAGGGGAAGTCCCACCATATGTCTAATGACAAGAAGAACAAAATGTTGGATCAAGAACACAAGATTCTTAGTGGCCGAAAGATCAACATTGAAGGTCATTTGATGCAACGCAAGTACTCAAATTCACTGTTGTTAGTGTGAGCAATGTTCTATGAATGTAATGTCAAAGATATCAAAATCATGCTTTAGCTGATAGCGCAATATGATTATTTTTCCTCATCTAATGTGCCATACATGAGGCTTTCTGGACAGTTGACGACTGACAGATAAGTAAATCAATGGAAATAATCCATACCTCTGGATCTTTTTCAAGATCTGCTGCATCTATTACAGGGGGAGGCCTTCCCAACTGACAGAGATCACTATAAATGGAGATAAGCTCTGCCAAACCCAACTCCAAAATTGATGGCGGCACAACCTTGTCAAAAGAGGGCTGACAGCACAAGAAACATGGATGATGAGCAGTCCCAAATATGAATTACAAAATCCAGACTAAGGTTTTAGATATCACGTTCAACAAGTAATTTGCAGTGGCTGTAACAACAAAAAATCAAGTTTCTATGCTTGATTAATGCTTCGCACTTGAGAGAAATGACTAATAAAAACTACACATATATCTTACCAGTATATCAAGGGGATTACGTATCAGTATAAAATGCTTTCCTTTCTTCATTAAATCATCGGGCAAACCAGGTAGCCTTTGCTTTGCTATGTGCTGTGGATGTAAAAAAGCACACAATGTTTGCGACAAATCATCAAATAAGCTAAATCGATGGAATCATCATAAAATTTATTTGATTTTGAGACACTTCTGAAGATGAATAAAATAATTCCACCCCTTGTAAAAATTAAAGCAAATGCAAAAGCTAACCATTAGCATAATTTTTTCACGAAACTACAATGAACTATATCCTATCCAATTTCCACCCATTTGAAGTGAAAAACTTGATAGTACCTTACAGAACCGATACTTCTTTTCTCCTGGACCCAAAATGACATCATTTACGACCTTATTTCCATCAGATTCCTGTTTATAGCGAAGTATCCACAACCTCGATATCAAGCATAATAAATCAAAACATAGAAGCAACCATATAAGACTAGAGCACACTCAGCATCACAAGGAAAAAGAAAGCAAGGCTAGAGGAACCTGTGAGATTTTAGAAGCTACAGATAGTACCAACAGATAAAATCAATTGATAGAAGAGTTTTATTACATAGAAACAAAAATTAAACACAAAATGATGACATGAGCCCACTATTTAAATTTGAACCAGTAACTGTACTGGACCTACAATTCAATCAATGGTTAAGATTCAAATAGTGGGTCTGTGTCATCATTTTGTACACAAACTTTGTGTCTATGTATTTGTTTTTTCCTAAATAGAAAACATGGTAATTTCAAGATCATTATAGTCAAATAAGAGAGTATACCATTTTGGATAGAAGCTCATCTCTGTAGGGCCTTTGAAGACCTGTAACCTTTACGAAGTTTGCATAGAGAGGTTCATCAAGCACTTCAGTGTCATCCCTCTGAAAACAGCACCAAACATTAGAAAAATACTTCTCCCTCACTCTTTGCTCCCACAACCGCCCCCCGCCCCCCCCCCCCCCCAAAAAGAAAAAACCATTTTTTGAACCAGCCGCATAACTAATTTACAGGCCATGAGCTTTTAGCTCAAACGAAATATGTGAATAAAAGAAAAGTTAAGGGTTCGAATTCTCGACATTTTCAACCGTTTCTTTCTTTCTCAATCAGTTAGTCTAGGTCCATGATATTAAAAAAGAAAAAAAGAAAAAAAAACATAACTAATTTAAAGAAAGCCTTTTGTTGGGAATTAGACTTGTTGAAAACAACCAATGAACAAATCAAGAAAAAAGAGAAAGAAATGGGAGGGAAAACAACCTGGGCAAAAGAGTACATGAGACTGGTGCTGAGTGATCTTGGAGCAGACCATGAGTGGATCACCTCCACTTCTCCTTGATTTTGCCCACCCATCTCTTTCTTCTGGGTCAAGCCTTGTAAACCCCTCTCAGTCTCTCCTTCTCTTCTCTGTGTGTGCGCAAGAATGCGTAGAAACTTGATTGATTGGGGTCCTGGAGAAGTGTGTTTTAGATCAATGGAGTAGGATTTGGAGTGAGATTCGGAGCAGCTATTGATTCAAGTAATGTTGGCTGGTGCAGGTGGACAAGAAAGTGCTGTCATGCCACGTCAGTCAAGACCCAAAAAAAGCCAAACATTGTCTGCGCTTTGTCCCAACGTGAGTCTGAAAAGGTTATCACTTTCTGCTGGTGGCGTATTCAATCTTCTCTCTTTGAAGCGACAGTTCTTTAAACCACCCAGGATTGGCTCAGTGGGACCTAACTAGAATTTTCGAGAAATTTTTATTTTGATTTTTTTTAAATAAAAAAATTTATTTATAATTTTATATCACATAAAAAAAATAAAATTTATATAAATAAAAAAAATTAAAAATAATATTTAAATAATATTATATTATAAATTATTTTACTCACTTAAAAAAATAAAATTAACAAGCAACCAAAAGTCGCTGAAATAATCAGTGAGATTATTTATATAGAATCAAAATAAAATTAAATAGCGATACATAATTAAAATTAATATATATATATATATATAATTAAATGTTATGTTTTTTAAAAGAAAATAAATTATTTAGATATCATTAAATATATTATATAATTATTTTAATAGTTTGTTAAGATTGTAAAAAAAATTAATGAAAAAAAAACGTTGTAAGAAAAAAAAATATTTAGATATTTAGATGATAAATATCTGAAAAAAATTATAAGAAAAAAATTATAGGAAAAATAGATTCTGTAGATAGATAAAAAAAAAATATGTGTGAAATAATAGTTAAAAAAATATCATAATTTTTATGTTTTTTTTTCTCAATTTAAATTTTTCTTTAGTTAATTAGAAATTAGATACAGTATTAATATTATTTAAAATTAAACTAAAGTTGTTAATTAGTCTCCTTAAAAATTTACAGAAAAATTTGGTTTCAGTCTCATTTATCTTTTCGTTCTCACACTAATTGCTTTTCCAAATTTCCATATATTTTGTTTATCATCATGCATTTAATGTCATTAAATTGATTGCATTTTTGTGTATAATTTTCTTTAATTCGTTGAAAATAAAGAATCAAAAAGTTTACCGCAACAATTTTGATTATATTCCTTTTTTTTTTCTGATGGAATTTCAAGTCGAATTTAATAAATACTGTAGTTTGTGCTCAGTTGCTCAACCACTAATTTCAAAGTCTCGATTTTTCTTTTTGTTGATCTAAATTTTGTTGATTTAAAAAAAAATAAATCATAATTCACTTTATTCTACCGACATGTCTCATCCATCGGACCTATCGCCGACTTGTCCGCTGAGGCGTAGAAACTGAATAGCGACCCGCCCAATCCGTAAACGCCGCCACCGCGGCCGCCGCGTACCCATTTTTAATTTCTGCTCCGTCCTTTTCTTTTTCTTCGTTCTCTTGCAAGTCCGACGGCTTGACAGGCAGTGGCATTTCAATTTTCTTTCAAGAGTTTGCATATATTGCCACCGAGCTTGGCTGAGGTCGACCCGAATCCCGTAGCCATGGCGGACCCATGGATCGACCCGAACACCCCTCCGGGGCTCCACCTTGTCTCTGGCTTCCTCGCCATGGAGCCCACCAACTCGTTGCTCTCTATAGCAAGGTAATCCACATGAAAAAAGTTCCCTTTTTGTGTACCTCAGCAATTTTTTCTTTCTATTTTTTTTTAGTACGATTAGTAAGTGGTCTTGAAATTGACGAAAGTAAGCAATTTTTTGATTTCTTTTATGTGGGTGTGGTGGGTTGGGTTAAAATGCAGAGAATGTGGTGGTGGGTCGATTACTGATGGAGTGCAGAAGTTTATTTGGGAGCATTGCATTAGCAAAACTGTAAGTTTTGGTTGCTTGTCATAGCAATGTGAATCTCCTGTTTATTTTGATTGCTTGATTGCAAGATGCTGACTTTATGCAAAATTCCCTGCTAATTTATCAATTTGAAGATCTGGGAAATGGATGAATTTTAAGTTTTGGACTTCTGCGAGGGTCTTTTTAGTTTTTTTTTTTTTTTTTGGTGTCTTTTTTGCTCTCTTGTTGTCTATGTTATGCAAATTTGAACTTTGGTTTACTCTACATGGTGTAGATATCTTGAGTTCTAGCTTTGCAGTCTGAATCTTTTGAATTGGTGATGTTCTTGTTTCTTGATTATGAAGCTACATAAGTTGTCTGACAAATGCAGGTTGGAAAAGGTTGTGTCCATTATTTCAAGAATTTTGTCAAGAAGCTTATTTGTGAAATTGAGTTGAGTCATGGAACGGTGGCAGATGAATTATACGAGCAATATGGTTATTACATGACTTCAATAAGGGTACAATTTTTGCTTAAAAAGTTGCTTTAAGATGTTTCTTCCTTTATGATTTTTTGGTGCAAGCACTTGTGTTGTAATGGATTCTTGTTTTGTTAGGACAATATTGTGGCTAACGGAAATTCAAGGGTCTGCAAATGCATTTCGTTCCTTTTCCCTGGTGGTAACAGCTACTAGTTTTGTCATGTTGATGCCTTGTACTCTTTGAGTTATTTGCATCCATACTTGTCTGATCAATTGGTGTTTATAGGTTGTTATAGAATTCCAAGTCTCCCTAAGTCAAGCACACTGATGGTTCCACTACTGTGCTCACTTAATATGCTTGAAGGAGACACTGGGTATGCTTCATTTCCAATGCCATTATTAAGTCACATTACATTGAATAGGGCTGTGTACTTCAAATGTCAAACTTTAATCTTTGTGGAGAATGCTAGGCATTCTTGGAATATCTCTCTTTGTATACTGCTGTTTATGTTCCACTCTTTTTCCACCTTCGGGATATACTTTCTGAGGGTTTCTTTTGTCTTTCTCTTTCTTTGTTCTTTGTTTTCCTTCTCTCCTGTCTCGCTAGTCCCCTCAAGAAAAAAAGGTCTAGTTTAACGACCCACATACATTTGGCTCTGTATGCACAGGTGTTCTATTTGGCCCTCAAGTCTATACATGTCAGAGATCATCCTCTCTTTTCCTGACATATTCATGAATAAGTCGTGCTTTGAGGTAATATATATGTTCACCGATATTCTTCTCTTCCTTGAATCTAAAACATGGTTTTGATTAGTTTGTTTCATTGGTAACTTGTTTTTTGGGTTGTTGGCCATCACTTACATTTGATCAACCTTTAATTAATTATTTTTTAAAAAAAGTTGCCACCACGTAGACATAGTTCACTTTTTTTTTTTTTTCTTCACTTGAATCGTTTGGCTTATATCTATGCCTTTAACATTAACTTATGTAAAGATGATAACAGATTGGTTCTGGTGTTGGCCTGACTGGCATCTGTCTTTCTTATGTAAATGTTTCCACGGTATGTTGTTTCCACCTCGTGTTGCTGTTTTTGAAATTACTGTTATTAGCATTATTGAAAGAATGGCACCTTCATTCTGTTTTCGAAGGACTCCTATGTTATGACATGGGATTTTATGTCAGATTTCCTCCAAAACTCTTATAAGCTAGCATTTTCTTATGCACTGAACTCCCAAAAAATCCATGAATTTGATGCAGGTCACGCTAAGTGATGGTGACTTAACAACTTTATTTAACATGAATGATAATTTAGAGTTGAATCAGCTTAGCACTGGAAGTAATGTTCTGGAGAGATCTAGTGAAGCTCCAAAAAAGGTGAGCTCCTGCCCTGAGTGATCTATGATTGTCATCATTCTACTAGATATTTAATTTTTCCAGTCTTAGTTCAAACAAGCCCTTCAAACTGTAAATTCTTTTTAATTTTAGTTAAGATCTTAGAATTCCTTCATCATATTATGTTGGACTGTCAAAAGGAGGAGAAAAAGCTGAAAGCATGCAATCCTAGCTTGACACGATGGCATAGCAGGCATATTGTGATATTAACTATAAATTTTCAGGTTAAATGCGTCCATCTGCCATGGGAATCCGCAACAGAAAGTGATCTTCAGGAGTTTATGCCTGACATTGTGTAAGCGTTTTAACATCTTCTCTTCCAATGAAATCACCAAAAAGTTTCCATCATCTCCAACGTTAGTCAAGCACTTCATTCCATTTATGTGGCATTTAATTATCTGAGGCACCCATCAACATTTTCCCAGTCTGGCGTGCAACCTAGCATTTTATCCTTTATCTTTATTTATTACCCAATTCGCTTCCATTTTCTGAGCTGCTTGTGCATAGTTTGGGTGCAGACATAATATATGATCCACAATGCCTCCCACATCTTGTCCGAGTGCTTGCCATTCTTTTGAAACAAACCAAATCAGATGAGCAGACTTGGAAGGACGATTTCCAGGTTTCGTCACCTGGAAGCACACACGGTCATGTTGAAGCAAACGGGTCTGATCAAGAAAACAATCACAGTGGGCATAGTTTGGCAAGTTCTGCAAGTTCAGACCGTGCTTGCGATCAACTCTGCTCCAGAAACAAGTCTTCTGCAATTGAAGAGTATTACAGCGGCCCTGTGGCTTATATCTCTTCTGTCATCCGCAATATCGACACTTTCAATTACTTTCTTCAACTTGCAGAGCAGGCAAACCTTGTAGTCACAGACGTAACTGAAACGTTAAAGCCCTTAAATTTGCTTCCATACATGCAGTCTTATAATCGGTCAAGTATACGTCTATTTAGCGTCACTTTTAAGTAAGAGGATTGCAGGTTTTTTTTTTTTTTTTTTTAATAATTTATTTACCTCTCTTGTTGTACGCAAGAAACTTTAATTTTATTTTCAAAAAAAAAATATCTTTTTTCGAATTATTAATTTTTTGTTCAATATCAGAACTGCAAAAGATGCTACATTTGAGATTTTATTTTGGTGAAAAACTTGTCTAGAAGTAGACAAATGTGAACGAAATAATTTCACAACAACGCAATAGCTTAAAGGTAAGTTTGAGCATGGCCACCCGTATGATTAAGATTCCCATCTTTCTTAACAAAAAATAACGAATTAACTTCGAAACACCTAAATTGGCAACGTATATACAATTTGAGACCTAAATTTAGTTTAATCCCTTTGATTATGGCCCATAAGCTGTAAGCTAAGACAACATAAATATTGGACTTTTTTAAATAATTGAATTTACCAAAATATTTTAATCGACTTGCTTAAAATGTAATTTAAATTAATTTAATTTAAAATGTGAATGAAAACCAAAAATATAAATAATATTAATTTATATTTTGTAAAATTATGAGTATATTATATCAAAAAGAGAGTAAAAATAATAAACACTTTAATTTAAACATACCATGTATATATGATTAAAGATGAGGAATTTAATTTCAAAAAGACATTAATTTCAAAGTTCTGTTTTGACAAATGATTAATTTTAAATTTGGTACTTAATTTAGGAGTAGTAATTAATAACGCGAAAATTTTTTTTGAGATTTTTCAGAAATTGATTTTTTGGTTAATGTGGTAAGGAATTTTTTATAAATTTATTTATATTTTTTGTAATTATAGATAAAGGTAGTGTTATTGCCAAATTTAATTTTCATGAAGTTATGTTTTGTTCGGATGTACGGTGAACCCGAGCGGATCCAGGACTCGAAAAGAACAGCTTACAGCGTTGGTGGCCTGGTGGGAGTTTAGCGGAAGACAGAACTGATCCCACCCACTTCTGTCTTTTGTGGACCAAGGACATCTTCCGCCGTCTTTGATCTGTAAGTTAAAAAAAAAAACTAAAGTTCAATTTTTAAATATCCACATCAATTGGAAATTGATTAATTTTTCTTCCTCTCCTGATTCTTTATCACGACAAAATTGAACCTTGGATTCTGTTCCACTTAATTTAGGTTATGTTATTTCACGAATTGATTTAACTTCTGTTTCACTTTTTTTTTGTTTTTTTTATGAATCAGTATAAGTAATTTTATTAAAGAAAAAATAAGGTTAAAAAAAAAAAGGTAAAAATAATCTCAATTGACAACAAAAAAAAATTATAAAAATATAAAAATAAAATTTTCACATCCAAATTATAAAGTCTGAACGCGTAGAGATTATCATTTTAATTAGAGTATCAACAACAGAATTAGTTATTCTATCAATATGAGTAAACTTACAGTTTAATAAAAAACTAAAATATTTCTTAATCACGATAAAAGTACTTCCCAGTCTTCAGGTCTCAACAATTCTGTTTCACTTAATTTAGGGTTGAAGCTTCAATTTTTACTTTATATAGGGTTAGAATTTCATAATACGAGGAAAACCAAGAGGGACACGCCTAAAATTTTGTAGAACTCGAAATATCAAGGTTAATCACGGATATGTATACGTGATTATAGATGGGTTTGGGTCCAAATTGAGTTCTTGGCTCGATTTGATTGTTACGGAAACTTTGTAGTTGAACTCAACATAATTGTTTATTTTTTTATTTTTTTTTAAACCAACATAATTGTTCATGGCTTATTGTTTCTTTTTTCAATGCATTTTTTATTGTTGCTTCCAAGCAAGTGAAAGGTTCTCAAATATGGAGCAAAAGGATATGGTGAAGTAATGCAACAAGAGGCCAGCCCAAGAGGCCAGCCCAATCCAAGGTATTCCAAGGAGGGACTTGATAGAACTGCTATGTGTTTGTTTGGAGGTATGAATCGACTTTGGTCCAATCTGTCCATTGACCTTTTGTACCAAATTTTCAAAAGACTTTGTTCTGTTGATCGTTTTCGGTTCCGTGCTGTTTGCAAAAACTGGCTTGCGGTTAGTCATCCCCTGATAAACTGTCATGGCTTATGATATTCAACTGGGACAACATTGTTGATATTCAACTGGGACAACATTGTTGCCTGGTGTTAGTTTATTGACCCATCCTACAACCAACTTTATAAAGCTCTACTAGGAAACGTACACGATCGAGAACCAATCCCATGAAGATGAGAAAGAGAATTATGGAGTGCTTAAGGCACATGCTTCAAGTAAGGGGTGATTACTTTTACAAAGTGTTAAAGAATTTATTGTTCTTTTACAATCCCTTCAAGAAAGTAAACTCCCAAGTTTAGAGATGGAACAATTTGTGGCCACGTTCATTGGAATGCCAAACTCGTCTGAGTGTCTTGTGTTTGTTATTGAAAAAGTGAGGACAGAAGGATTGAGATTAGAACATGTCACTGCGGTGATTCCTCGTGGAATTCATATAATTTCGAGGAATTCTTATAATTTCAATGGTGATAGAAATACTTTGTGCACTCATGTGGTGTAGATGGGGTCTATTGTCTCTCCTGGGTGGAGGGGAGCGGGCACTTCCGAGGTTATCCGTTACCCCTCGAACCCTTATGATTGAAACTGATAGGCAGCTCTTTCTGGTATTCTATTCGTCAATTTTGTTGCAGAATTTTCTTAGCAGGTCCAATCGTCTCATAGATAGATTTTATGTGGAAAAGCTTTATTTTGCCAAAAAGAACAGGTGCATGGTCAATCGCCTAAAAGATTGGACAGTGTTCCTGAATTGCTTCCCACATAAGTTACCATGTGCTTTCAGCAGAAGGAGAGACGAGAAATATGGCAAACACGATTTACTAGAACGCGTTTTATCGCTCCTGGTTTTATTCCATGAAGACTCGAAGACATTATTTGTGCTCTGAGCCTGTTAAATTTCCTGCCGCTAACGAGACTCGTGACTTTTATTCTGCCAACAATAAGCTAGCTAGATTCTGGATTGAAAATCATTCGTAGGTTTTTATATATGCAACTTTTTTTTGGCCCTGCCAGTTTACTTTATTGAAGTATTTTCGATTGTGGGTAAAATTTGGTGGTTTCGTTTAACTAGTTTTTAAATAGTTATAAAATCATATGAGTTGTTAAATAATTGAATTTACTTTTCTTTTCAAATTCAATTATCTATTACTTAAGTGAAATAATCACGAAGTATTTTCAATTGTAAGGAAGGTGAAAGCTGGCTTCAAAGTTCTTTCGTTTTGTTTTTAGTACACTGCAATACAATTCTTTTCTGGGTGTTCTTCCGGTATTCAGAAGGTTTTATTGGACCCCAACTAATCTGATTTGAGCATTATCAAATCTATATAAAATTTGAACTCGAGACCTTATTTAAGGGGTACCAAATCCCTTATCACTTGAACCAACGGTCGTTGGTACATTACAATACAATTCTGTTATTCTGTCCTGAGCACTAGTTGTTGATTGGCCTCATCTATCAATATCCTGAACTTGCTTTTATGGAATTTAGGACAGTACTATGTAATAATATTTAAGTAGTAATAAAATAATGTGTTATAATTAAAATTAAAAAAAATTAAATTATTAGATATTATTAAATGAATTACGTGATTATTTTATTGTCATTTAGAATTAAACTGCATGGTTTAGCCGTTTATGATATTAGATTTTGTTTCTCAAAGTTGAGTTTAGAAGGGAAGAAATTACTTGTAGTAACATAGGCAAGTTTTACATTCTATACGTGTCCAAACATATAACATGGTTATCGACACAGGACAGTAACATAGCTTTCACAGAAGACATTATTTTAAAAGTATGATTTGGTAGTTTAATCAAGCATTCATTCTTCTCTACTTCATGCCAGACCATAGAGTCAAGTGGAGAGGTCTCCTACATGTATATAAAAACATCCATGTTTTTGTTTGAACAGAAGCTTGTCTCTGTGGGGCCTTTGAATTTACGATGTTTACAAGAGACATCCATCAAACATTTTTGAACAAGCAACAAACAAACTTAAAAAAAAAAAAAAAAAAAAAAGGAGTAAAAGACAAGTGATAGATCTAAGGAGAGTGAGGAAGCATATTTTTAAGAATTTTTTGATTGGGTGTGTGTGTGGTTTTTTTTTTTTTGGATGGTTGGTTTTTTTTGGTAAATTTCAATTGTTAAGCAAATTCCAGATTATCGAAAAAATCAAAATTTGAAAATTCAAAATAGTGTAAAAGAATTATCCATAAACTACATCACTAATTTAAAAAATTGAATTTACAAACCAAGTAAGATAAGGAAATTAATTTCACAAACTAGATTAATTTCAGAGAGGTTTTTTCTTTTTTTTTGAACAATGATTAATTTTTGGAGGTGTTGAGATTGATTCGGATGTCCCTTTCACCCAACCGGATCCAAAACATAAACTCGAAAGTAGCAGCGCTGCAGCAGTTCATCAGCCAAAGACGACACTGATTCCACTCGCTCTACGTCTTTCGTCTATCTTCTCACCGTCTTTGATCTGTAAGTTTAGAAAAGACCTCCTTTTTAATATCCGCATTCATGGGGAAATTGATCAATTTTTCTTACCTGACCTTATCTTCTTGTTCTGGATGATTCTTTATTATGATAACTTGAACTCTTATATTGTGTTTAGATAAAATTTGAGAGAGAGAGAAAAGTGAGAGAGAAAAGAAAATATGGAAGAGAATTATTGGAAGAGATGAATATTTTTTATTTTCTTTTGTATTTGAAAAAAAGTGATGAAAGAGAGGTTAATTATATTTTTTTTTTATTTAGAAAATAGTGAAATGTGAGAGAAGAAATATAAAATATATTGAAATAGCAATTTACCGTTTATAATAAATTTTATTTAAATATTTTATTTAGATAAAATTATAATTTTCAAATTATGCGATAGGTAATTAAGTTATTTAATAAATTTAATAGAAAATTAATAACTTTCTTTTTATTTTTAAAATGATTGATTTTAGTGGATTAAAAAAAATTAAGAGAATTAAAAACCTTACTCTCTTTTATTTTTCAAACATTTTAAGTTAATTTTCTTACTTTCTCTCTCCCTTCCCTTTTTTTTTTCCCTCCAAACACACTGTTAGATTCCGTTGCATTTAAGTAGGATTGATGCTGACGACTCCAATTTTTACTAGGATTTGCATAGAAATATTGGTTGGGGTTTTCATGATAGTGGAAGAAGACTAAAAGGAGCAAGCCCAAATGCTTGTAATACTTACTATATTGTTGTGGTAGATCATCGATACATGCATACAATCATACATGGGTTCGGTTAGCAGTTGAGTTCTTTGAGCATCACACTATCCAGACTCAAACGTTGACACCATGTTTACTTCTTGTTGGTTTCGAGCTGGTGAAAGGATTTCAGGAATGGAGCAAAATGGTAAAGAGATTTCATGACTGCGCATTCTGGAGCTGAAGACATGCAAAAAAGGGCAGCCCCATCCAAATCCGACACAGATGATAAGGATTTACTACAACGTCTTTTCTTGTTCTTGGTAGTATTCCATGGAGACCCAGAGTCATCATTTGTGTTCCGAGTTTAATCATAACTTCTCTGCCGACGAGGAACTGACGAGACTGTGAATTGAAAATCCTTTTTAGACTGTCTCTCATGGAACACAATTGTTATTAAAGTTCAAGATTTCTATTATAAATTTAAGGAAAGAGGGTGTAAAATTTATGAAATAAAAAAATTACTTTTATTATATAATTTATAATATAATAGGTTTCTTAATAAAAAAAAAAATTCTTTCTAGATTTTTTATGCCTTTTTGCTTTTTCGGGTTTTTTTTTTCCCTTTTCCATGTAAGGCAATCTTCTTTCCACAAGTACATTGTAAGGAAGGCGAAATATTGAGTACCATTTTAAGTTCAGTTGTCTGTTCAAAGTTTTTCACTCGTTTTGTTGTTGGTCAACGATAAATATCATGTACTTGCCTTAGTGGATCTCTCTGATTTTGGATTTCCTTAGCGAATGAGAATACAATTTGCTAAACCTCAGATTTGGAATGAAATAAAATACTCAATGAGAGGCAAGTTTTCGACAGAATAGAATTTCCGAGCATAAAAAGTTTTACAGATTTCACCTCGTATCAATATATATGAATCGTTTCATCCACATACCACGGAGCAAGAAAAGTTTCAAAGAAAATGATCATTGCCTTCATCTACAAGCCGATATGATAATTGAAATAAAATGCTTTTGATTTGAGGCTATGGGGGAAAAAAATGGAAAGACACCATGAGAAGAAGGGGAAAGAGATGAGAAAACAAATATCGAATTTTATTTTTTTAAAACAAGGAAGAAAGGAGGGAGAGGGCTGGTTTTTATGCTTTGTCAAAAACAAAAAAAAAATTGTGTTTCCTTGTGGATTAGGGTTAAAAATTTTAAACTACACCCACAAAAAACTTTGGCTTGTTCAACGAAAAAGTCAAAGTGACATTTTACAATCTAAAAAGTAGATAATTCTATTTAAACTCCCAAATTCTTGTTTATATAACCTCAAAAGACGATTTCAAGTTACTCTCCATTCATAACTATTCTTTCTTGACATAAATAATAATATAAAGAGAACCAAAAAATAATTATTCACAATCCGCATTGAATATGGGATTGGAATTGATGGCCAGTAACCCCATTCTCCAACAAACCAAACTTGGGTTGGACTTTAACAGGTCAGCTCAATAGTCCCAAACCCCATTGGTTTTGAAAACAAATCAATTACATCGAAGATTAACTAAAGATTGACCCATGAGTTTACCAAACAGTCGGAACTATCATATTACAACCATGGTTTTGAAAACTAAATTGAATTTACCGGTCGGACTGATTAAACCAAAAACTAGCTCAGTATTCAGTCTGGTTAGGACATAAAACCTAGAGACACCGTGAACCTGTTAAGAACTAGTGAATCAGACCAATTCAACAGCAAACTGTTCAACTCGTCCTGATTTCCGGGTTTTGTGAGCAAGCCCTCTGAGGACTGGTTTGGTTGGCAAGCCGTCTGACGACATGGTGCTTTCCAGCCTTTTCTTTTCAGCAAGAAAATAGAAATTTACTCACATGGACTTTGCCAAATGTGGGAAGCTTCTTTCGGAAGGGAGATCTTCCACTACACTCCGTTGTTATACTTCCTTCTTATTTTTTATTTAACTTGAACTTTCTGTCGGGACCTTTATCAGTATCACTCCATTATTATTATATTAACAAATGGATGAAAAATAGACGACCATATCTATTATATTATCACTCCATTATTATCTATTTTGTTTTTTTTTATTAAATAGACTTTTAAAAAATTAAAATTTTAATTTACTTTTTTAGAAAAAATTTCAAAAATTTAAAAGGTGCCACACCAGTCTAAGTATGCTGACGTAGCATGTTGACACGTACAAAACTTATTGATGCATCCCATTATGTTACGCCACGTCATCATATTTAATGTCGTTATGGACGGAAAGCCAATTTAGACTAACAAATGTAATGTTATGAACCAATTTTGACCAAAAAAAAATTGTGTGAGATATAAAAAACAGTAAAACCTTGTGAGTGAATTTAACCTTTATACTAAGTAAAGAGTGAAGTTTCATGGAATTTTTGCCTCCAAATACATAGACCCCATTGCCTAGAGGGAAGCAGACGTGTGCTTCAAGTGCAGGTATGGTCACTCCAACTAATTGCTCCAAGTGAGAGGTTATACAAAAGATCAACAAATCAAATCAAATCCTTAAATAGTTGAAAGATTAATAAGATATAAAATTAACAAATCAAAATTTAAAACTACTTGTGTGCAAGACGTATTCGTCTCCCAACACTGTCTCGTTATCCAGATTAGCTTCCCAAATATGACCATAAAATCCTCTTACTAGTTCTAACTGATGAGCATAGGCCAAGGGTTTGAATCCTTATCCATCTATAATTCTGTACATCAGTTAACAAAAATGTTTATATTATTCTATATTAATAGGTTAGAAATTATACAAATATTATTTTCATGCAATAAAAAACTCATATTATTCTAGTAATACTCAATAAGTCAAGCAAATAGCAACAATAACACTATGTTACACATCTTACTAGTTTCCAACATATATAGCTAGTTGCTGCAGCTGTAGGGGTGCGACCACCAAATACATGAAGATCAACATTAACACAAGTGTTGAATATTCTGGAAACAAAGATAAGTTTGGAAAGGAAAAGAAGCCTCTAGAAAAATATCTAGTTTCCGCCAAGTGTCTATTTCTAGAAGCTTCCACCAAACACACCAACCATGAAGCTTCTTGAAGCTTCACCACCTTTCTTCACCAACATAATTACCTACAAAAATTTTTAATCAACCTATAAATGGGTGTTAGGTGTGTGTTGTGTAGTGTAATCAAGTGAGTGACCAACAAGTTAGAGATACCAACAAGTAAGAAGTGAGTGAATGAAGTGTGGATGATGTGAATGAGAAAGACTGTAGTGTATGTGGCATGAGTAAGGAAAGAGAATTGAAAATATAAATGTGTGAGTGCGTGTGAGAGAGGGAATAGTGAGTGTTTGAGAGAAAATAATAAAAATGAGATTGTTTTATGTATTACTTGTATTATTATTGTGTATAAGTAAAATAAATTATTGTGTGTTACATACCAACCTGTGTGCAAGACGTATGCGTCTCCTAGCACTGTCTCGTTATCCAGATTAGCTCCCCAAATATGAACATAGAATCCTCAGATTGTCAGTATGAGTGAAAGGTTCTAACTGATGGGCGTGGGCCAAGGGTTGGAACCATTGTCCATCCATAATTCTCTACATCAGTTAACAAAAATGTTTATACTATTCTATATTAATAAGTTAGCAATCATACAAATATTATTTTCATGCAATAAAAAACTCATTTTATTGTAGTGATACTCAATAGATCAAGCAAGCAGCAACAATAACACTATGTTATGCATCTTACTAGTTTCTAGCGTATACAACTAATTGCTGCAGCTGTAGGGTGTAGCCACCAAATACATGAAGATCAACACAAGTGTGGAATATTCTAGAAACAGAGATAAGTTTAGAAACAGAGATAAGTCTAAAAAAATATCTAGTTTTCACCAATTGTCCATTTTTAGAAGCTTCCACTAGGCACACTAACCATAAAACTTTTTGAAGTTTCACTACCTTTCTTCACTAACATAACTACCTAGCATGTTTCTAACCAACCTATAAATAGATATTAGGTGTGTGTTGTGTAGTGCTATCAAGTGAGTGACCAACAAGTGAGTGAATGAAGTGTGGGTGGTATGAATGAGAAAGATTGTAGTGTATGTGTCGTGAGGAAGGAAAGAGAGAGAAAATATAAATGTGTGAGCGAGGGCATAATGAGTGTTTGAGAGAAAATAATAAAAATAAGATTGTTGTATGTGTTACTTATACTATTATTATGTATAAGTAAAATAAATTATAGTGATTTTGTTGAGTTTCACAATAAATTTTATCCCTCACAACTCAACAATAGAATAATCTTGGCACTCAACATTATTGAACTGTGCCCAAACATGGTGTTGGTCTTTGGCCAACATCTATGGGACAGCTCCAATGTCTTGTGTCCAAAAAATAAAATTAATGATTCATATAACTTAACAAGTCACCTCAAAAATAGACTGATTAATGAAATCAAAAATTTGTTTACCTGAACTGTATAAAACAGGTTATTAAAAGTATGAACCTTGTTCCAACCACCAAATAACAAAAAGTTATTACCCTGTGCCACAACACTATGGGCCATCTTTCCATCGGGACGTGGTCTACTTAAACCATGTGGGACCACAAGTTAGGGATCGTTTAAATAACCATCATCATCTAAAATTGAAATTAAATTACATAATTGTAAGAAAAAAAAATGAAATCACTATATAAAAAAACACTTAAAATAAGAAAATAGATCCTACATTACTAAATGGAATCCAAGTAAATGATGGTAGCCTGACTTATTTGCTAAACCAAGGCTGCAAAGATATTTCTAGGCATCATATGCTCTCAATCCAATTTAATGAGAGTTTAGTGTAAATTTGGATAATAGCACCACATATTACCACTTCACAAGTTAATGTTGAAGTGATATAAGCCCCAGAGCACCAATCTCACTATCTAATCACAAAATAGTAGAACACGATATTCCTGCCCCCAAACACCACTAAAAAGAAAAAGAAGAAGAATACCAAAAGAAAACTACACATAAATGATGAACCATACTAAAAAAATCCAAGTACAGGATAAGTGATACATACATTCTATATATTAGTATCAAATCCACAGCTAAGTTCACCACACTAAATAGAATCATAATAACAGAATTAAGAAACTTATTTATATATTAGGCAATCTAAATTCTTTAGCTTATGACTAAAAAAGTTTTGCTCCTGACATAATAAGGAGGCCATTCCCATGCATAATGAACCTGTATCATGTTGTCTAGAGTAGGTCAACATGTACAACATTCTTTGTACTTTTATAGAGATAAAATTCCAACCAAATTTATCTATCAATTGCTTATTTTTCATTATTGCACTGAGGCATGCATAATATATTCATCTATGTCATCTCACAATATTAGGAAAGCACATACCATAAATCAATTTTTCAGAGCCTCGCTAGCATTTACATCTTCAGTCAAACAAAGAACTATATAATCTCCAAAACCCAAAAAGCAAGATCAAGTTCAAGAAACCCAAGATCAAAGAAACCTAAGAAACCCAAATATACCCAAGAAAGATCAAGAATGTTTTTTTTTTTTTTGTCTCAATGAAAGATCAAATTTTTACACAAAAAAAAGAAGAAAATATCCATTACCTCTATCAAACGAGTAGAGTTTGTTAGCGAAGACATGGCCGCTATGGACACCACCAAACGTGTAGACTCTATTATCAAGATCGCCATTGCTGATAGGCCTCGGTATGAACGGTCTAATTTTGCCGTTAGTCGTTCCCATATTGCACTCATTTTGGTTGCTAATTAGGTAAGCAAAAATAGAAAAAACACATAAACTGAGGAAAAAAATCAAACTCTTGGGTTCTTGGATGTTTTGGCATGTTGAGATTTGCGAATGAAACACAACTGGAATGAAGAAAAATTAAAGAAGCCAAAAAAAAAAAAAGTGAATTTCTTGGTCGTAAGGTCTTTCTTATTGGGTTTGGGTTAGAAAGATTATGTTAGGGTTCTTCAAGGAAGAAAGAAAATGGAAATAAAGAGAGAATTGAAATAGCAGCGGGAAGATGAATCTTGGTCAATAAGGAAACCCAGTGACCCAAAGATTTGAAATTTGGTTGTGGCTCTCAAGCGTCCATGTCTTTTGTTACGTGGGAATGAGTATTTAATCAGTTACAAGATCACAAGTCCAATAGACAAGATTAGAAATAATCTAGACTACAAGCTAGCAAATGGGTACATAGAAATAAAAAATAGAAATAAGGCCAAAGAAAGCTTACGTATATAAAAACCTACAAAGGATTTTCAATCCAGTGTCTATCTCGTATCTTTTCTGCGGGAAAGACATCATTAAACTCCGAACACAAACAATGCTTTCAGGTCTTCATGGAATAAAACTAGGAGCTAGAAAAAGGTATTGTAATAAATCCTACTTGCCAATTTTCTCGTCTCTCCTTTTGTTGAAAGGACGTAGGAACTCGAATGTGGGAAGAAATTTAGGAACACTATCCAATTTTCCAGGCTATTGACTATGCGTCATTTTTTTTTTCTGCAAAATCAAGTTTTTCCACGCAAAACCTCTCATCATCATCATCATCATCATCATCATTAGAACTGTCATGTTCTGATCTTAGTACTTTGCTCAACCAATTTGATGGATAGTGAATTAGAAACAGCTACCTATTAGTTTCCATCATAAGGGTTTCATGGGTCACAGATGTCCTCGGGAGTGCTTGCTTCACTCCACTCATGAGAGACCACTCTTTTGCCATAGTATCAAACACCCCTACTATGCAATGTTTGAAAAACAAACAATAAAATTTTTCCATACTATACACCGCATGAATGTAGAATAGAAGTCTACTACCATCGAAATTATACTCATTCCACGTCGAATCGCCACAATGACATGTTTTAATCTCAATCCTTTTGTCAATTTTTCCGATAACAAACACAAGACACTCAGCCGAGTTTAGCATTCCAATGAATGTGGCCATAAATAACACTATGTCGAAGCTTGGGAGTTTAATTATTTCTTTCTTGAAGGGACTGTAAAAGTACAACAAACCTTTGTAACTTTGTAAAAGTAACCACCCATTCCTTGAACTAAGGCTGTTCAAAGATTAATCAACCTGATCCAATTTGATCAATTCAATCCAAATCAATTTGAACCCGCCAAAACCGCTGAAATTAGGATTGGTTGTGGTTTCAAAATTTTACAACCCATCAAGGGCGGATTGGGGGGCTCAATCCGCCTAATCCGACCCAATTCGCTCATATATATATATATATATATATAATTGATATTGTGAATTAAATTTATCGATATAAATCGGATTAAGAACAAACAATCACATTTCATATAATCTCACAAATCAATAAAATTAGAAGTAAAAAATTATTTTATCACTCTCATATTATCATCATGTTCTCTAATTATTACCACGTAATTTTATTTTAAATAACAAGAAAAAATCAGAGTTTCTCTGTCTCCCTATTTTTTGGCAGCACAAGTGACACATTGGACACTATAAAAGAGAGAGAGAGAGAGAGAGAGAGATGCTACTTTGTTCGCCAAGCGGAAGCACAAATAAAGAACTTTTATGTTTGACAATTTGTGTTTTTACCAAGTAAAATTGATCTAATATAATCTTTTAGTAAATTTTGATCAATTCTCATGAATATTTAAAATTATAAATGGATATGATATATACATTATAATAATAAAATTGATAAGAATAAGTAAAAATATTGATGATTGATGATGTGTATAAATTGAAAGAAATTATAATTTCTTTTTATTTTGTCAATCCGCCCAAACCGATCCAATTCAACCCGCCGTTGGCAGATTAGATTGGATATATTAAGTTGTATGGCAGATTAAGTGCAGATGAAAAATTATCCAACCCACCAACAGCGGATTGGATACGGATATACCCCAAATCGACTCAATCCGATCTGCAAACACCCCTACCTTGAACCATGCGCCTTAAACACACTATAATTCTCTTTCTCATTTCATTGTATCCTTTTCGGATCGTGTACGTTGGTCCAATTAGAGCATGATAAGATTTATTGTATGACGGGTCGATAAATACAGAGCAGGCAACGATGTTGTCTCTGTTGTATCTCATAAGCCATAGTAGTTCATCAATGGATGGCAAACAACGAATCGTATGCCAGTTTTTGCAAACAGCTCGCAACCGAATGCGATCAACAGAATAAATTCTTTTGGAGATTTCGTACAAAAGATCAATGGGCAAATCGGACCAAGGTCGATTCATACCTTTAAAAACACATCCTAATTCTAGCAGGTCTCTTTTCTACATCTTTGTCATCAGTAACGCTAGATTTAGATGAGGCGGACCTCTTTTTGCTTGTCTTCGGCTTCACAAGGAAGCCTGACAAAAACCCCATATCCTTTTGCTCTATTCTTATTGTCCTTTCACCTGCTTGGAACCAACAACAAATGATTGTATTGAATTTCAACATACAAAGTTGCCGTAACAATTGGTACCACTCAGATAATTGTACATAGAAATTCAAATTCGAAAAAGTTCCGAACTTACACGCATTTAATATTTTAATAATTGTCAAAAAAAAATACAAGGGAAAATTTATTTTTCAGCAAGTCACATCTAATATCTCTAATCTAAATTTTAGAATAACAACTATGTAAATTTAAGTTTTAAGTTTGTAAAAAAAAAAAAATATTGCACCACTTGGTAGTAACCAAGCCCTAATAATTTACCGTAATATTCTAAGAGCAAGGATTTCAACCTACCCGTTTTAAGATCTTCGTGGCTGACAGGTAAAATTTCCGATATGAGATTGAGACTAGAGATCAGAAGAAAGAACCAGAGAGTCGAGTCCATAGACCGAAAAAAAAGACGACTGCAAGGAAAAAAGCTCCTATATAAACCATCAATGGCTACTAATTAATTGTGAGATCTAACGGGTAAATTTTGCCACGTCCTGCCAATGATATTTACTAAAGTAGCCGAAGTTTTTCTATTTTTGACATTATTCTCTAATGTAAGTATGTAATTTCAATTATTTAAATTTTTGCCCAAAATTTTTGGCTCTTACTTTATGGTCAAAAATCAAAACCAACTTCTAAATCAAGACCCCAAACACTAGTTTAATATTCAATTAACCATCTGAGTTTACTTTTCTTGGCAAGATTTTGACCCCTGCCAGTATCACCACCAGTGGCCACGAGCAATTGTACAATCAGTATGCGTTGTGCTTAATTAATGTTTCATATGGTTATTAACTATATTGCAAGCGAATTTTAATAAGCAAAAAGTTAGGTGTTTGAGACTTTGTCGTGAGATACCAAACCGAGTAATATAATAATTTTCAAAAAATTTTAAAATAATTTTTAAGGTTAAAAATTTAAGATATATAATATAAAATTTAGGATAAGACCTTTTAAAAATTTAAGTTTTAACTTTTTTATTTATATATGAATTTTTCTTTTTTCTTTTGAACAATAGTAAAATAAATATTATTATATTAACTAAATAGTCCAATTTGGCTTACAACCATCCATACATACAATAGGTCAAAACGCCCAAACAACTGCAAAGCCTAGGTGAAGGAGACCAACAAAGTCTAGTCTGAGAAAAACCTGGGCCCAAAATCTAAGAAGAAAAAGTCATAAAGCCCAAATATGACCCTCGACAGCCCCCACCAGTCATTAGACTGAAAAGGGCCGGCATCGGTGTGTCGCTGGCGATGAGGACAACGCTGCCAAACAGGCAGCAACTCACCACAACGGCTACAAACGACAGCAACCACCAGCCAAGACAACTGCTAAACCATTCAGAAACAATAGAGAGACGACCGAAGGAACCAAGCCCAGGCGTAACCACACCGGATAAACCTTACGCCAAGCCACCGATGATTAGAGCTGCCAGACCTCGAGCCCCCATCTATACAAGGCCTGACTGTAGCTAAAAAGAACAAAGGCCCCTCGTTGTCGCCGGCCGCAACACAACCAGGGGAAGTGGGGGAGGCACCCACCAGCCAAGGATCTAAAGTGGACAGCAAGCAACAACCACAAATAGAGACCACCAGTAGCAACAGCAACCATCCACCCCAAACAAAAAGCTCTAGCGACTACAAAACCAGCAACGAAATAGTCACTAGGGACTAACTAAACTCACAGAGGAGCACCAACCAGCAACCACGACTGGAGAAACCGAATAAATCAGATAGAGACGGCGGAGAAGCTCCCAACGCAGGGTAGAAAGGTTCAGCGCACGATATATAAATTGTTCTTGTTACACTGAATTGCGCCTTTTAATAAGTTTTTGGCACTCACGTGGCCTATAATAAGGAAACATTCTATTGTTTTTTTCAAATATTATTTAGTAGGGGCATTTGATATTGTGACTAGAGAGTACTCTCTTCTTAATTGACTTGTAGAAATGCTTTAAAAAAAACGCAATAGTGAAAAAAAGATGGAGATAGCTCATGAGAAGAGAAAGGGAAAGAGATGAGAAGATAAATAAGGAAAAAATAAAAGAAAGAGAGGGAGATAGAAGTTTTTTTTTAATATAAAAAAGTGGGCTTTGTGGATTTGTTGAGATTAATCTAAATTTGTTTAAGATTAGTATTCATTATTCAAGTATTAGTTAGATATTTGAGTCATATTTTATATAGTTTCAGTATTTATTAGAAATATATATTAGTTATTTTATTAAAAGTTAAGTGTTTCAATTTATTGTACACTTATAAATAAAACTTTTTAAAGAGTGTGATCAATGAACATGACTAGTGTGACTGGTCAAAAATTGATAAAATAAGTGTGAGTAGTCAATAGATATAATTAGAGCATGCATGTGTTGAGGTATTTTTGAGACTACCAAAATTTAGTTCAATATAATTAATTTACATTGGTATTAGAACTAATTGAATTTGAAATTAACAATGGTATTAGACCTAGTTGAGCTTCAGCTTAAAAAAGATTAAGATTAAAACTTCTAAACTAGACCTACAAATAACTAATTCTTTCTCAATTCCCCAATTCCAGTTTATATAACTTATATTCATATTCATTTTTTAAGAAAAAAAAAATCTGTGGCTTTTTGAAGGGAATTTTAAATAGATGATGATTTCAACTCCCAGGCGCTAGCTCCCGTAATTATGCTTGACATTAATGATAAAAACAAACAGAATCAAGAACAATTGGTATTCATCTTACATTTAAATTAGTATCTGACGCAGACACGACTCATTTAGAAGAAGCTTCTGCCAAATTTGGTTTGCATTTTATTACGCCCACCCACAATAAAGATTGACCAGATGCTGTATGTTTCAGTAAAAGAAGAATTTGTGTTTGTAAAATTTTTCACCACGAACAGTTGTGCTCCAATGATAAGCGTTTAACCAGTTTCAAATCAAAGATTTGCGGCTTGAGTGCTGTTAGTATTATTGGTAGGGTTAAACTTTTTTGGTCTTTGTACTCCTTATACCCTCACCATCCGGAAGGGGCACATTCACTCTAGGATGGTGCAATATTCTATGACAGATCTGTAGGTTGTGGTGTTTACGGTTCAATTAACTAAATTGAACATTTATAATTGTTCCTGAATTAAAATTTTTCTGTTATACAAAATTGAAAATTGTTTCTAAACTAAAAATTCAATTAATTGACAATTTCGGTTCATTTCAGTTAACTAAATTTAATAACAAAAAATATATAGATAATTGAGAAATTGCTAAAGTTAGGAAGGACCAGATGTATCAAACCCATAAACTCTTTTATATATATATATATATATAGTATTTTAGTTTGATTCAGTTAATTACGGTTTTTTAAGATTAGAAATTGAAACAAAACTAGAAATTTCAATTTTTGTTCGGTTAATTTAACTTATTACAAAATTGGTTCAATTAATTGAAAATTCGGTTTAGTTCAATTTAATTTTCTCGGTTAATTGAAATTTTCTATTTTTTTAACACCTTTAACTGTGGGTTCCACCCCCACTTTTCCATGGCAAAAACAATAAAAAAACTATATTTCAATTCCATGAAATGTTTTTATTATGCCAAAATGGGTAATGTAAAACTTGTGAAAAAATTAGCTAAAACAAGAACTTGTGCAAAATGTAGATTTAAATAGTGATATAAATGAAATTTTTAGACAGTAGTATGTATTTAAATTTCATCTTTACACATATTTTTCATATATTTGAGATATTGGGGCAAATTAATCTTAATCGATATATGAGGTAACACTTTCTCTGTTTAAACTTCCTCTAAAGCTTCCTGGTTTATCATTGAATCCTCCAAACACATAACATCTTGGTTCGAGCACTTCATAGCAAAAGCCATGCAAACAATAACGTTGTCACACATTTGTATGATTAAAAAAATAAAATAAAATCTTGTACAACATTTATAGCTGGTTGCTACAGCCATCACCGGGGTACAACCACCAAAAACGTACATTCTGTATCCCAACATGCTGTGTATCCAAATCTGCGCATTGGCTTTTGCCCAACATGTTTGGGGCAACTATAATATTTGGTATCTATAAACAAAATTAATTATCTATAGTTTCAACTAAGCATGTTTATGTACAACAGGCTAAAAAAAAATTCAAATTTTTTTTTACACAAAAGCTGGATGGATAATTTATGGCTAGTTTCTCTGACCATAAACATTTATTCATGAATTTTTGTTGGAAAAGGGCCAAATAAACCTCAAAATTTTAGATTAATTTTCAATTAAGTGTCTCAATTAATATTCCTATTGGTGACCATGCTTATATGCTTAATTAACGTGCAAATATTGCAAGCTAATTTTAGTAAAACGATGCCTTTTCTTTTGCCGCAAGATTGAAGTTATGAATTTTTATGTTAGAGCTAGCATAAAAAATGGACCAAGGTCTCATCTTTCTTTACAAATCTTGTGTTTAATGTATTATAGAGTTGGTGTTGTCGATCGGGTCTATTTGGTTGCGTCTGCAAGGATTGGCACAGGGCTAATTATGTATCGATTACATATAAACTGCCGTTGCTAATCACAATGATTAACTTGAAATCTGTCATTGGTCACGTTGCTAATATTTATTCCTTTCGAGTTTAGGGTTGCTAATGTTTGTTCTTAGTAATAGAAGCTGAGAGTTAGGGTTGAGATTGAGATTATAAGAGAGAAGCAAAGAGTTGAGAGCATAGAAAGAATAAGTAATTTATAGGGAAAGAAACTCCTATATAAGCCATTAGCTACCCTGATAAAACTAACTCTCTGTATATTCCATTTGTAGCTATGTTAAAATTGAGGTCCACAAATTAGGTAGGTATCCAGACAATGCCTCCAAGAAGAATGAATGCCAATTAAATACCAAATCAGGGAATTAAATCACTAATGTTACTTAGTGTGTTGTACAATTGAATGAAATTCTCACATAATTGCCAACATTTTCTTAAATCAACAATTTGTGTTTTTAGGAGAGTGTAATGGAATTGTAACGTTGTTGAAAACAAAACGAGATAAATTCTTTGAACATAGACTTTACGAGGACTTCATATCACCAAGCAAAAAGAATTGGAAACAATCTATACTATAAGCTAGCAAATGGGCGCATGAAATGAAAAATAGAAATAGGGCCCAAGAAAGATTATGTTTTTAAAAACCTACAAAGGATTTTCAATCCAGAGTCTATCTCGTAACTTGTCTGAGGAGAAGACATCATTAAACTCAGAACACAAATAATGCCTTTGGATCTTCATGGAATAAAACCAGGAGCTAGAAAAGCTGTTGTAGTAAATCCTGTTTGCCAATTTTCTCATCTCTCCTCCTGCTGAAAGGACGTAGGAACTTGAATGTGGGAAGAAATTCACGAACACTATCTGATGTTCCAGGCTATTGACTATGTGCCATTTCTTTTCTGCAAAATCAAGTTTTTCCACATAAAACCTCTCATCATCATGATTGGACCTGCCATGTTCCAATCTTAGTATTTTGGTGAACAAATTTGATGCATAGTGAACTAGAAATAGCTGGCCGTCAGTTTCAGTCACAAGAGTTTGATGGGTCATGGATATCCTCGGGGGTGCTCGTTCCACTCCACTCAGGAGAGACCACTCTTTGGTCACAATATCAAAGGCCCCTACCATCCAAGGTTTGACAAACAAACAATAGAATTTTGCCCTTGTATACACCACTTGAGTGCAAAATGTGCTTCCACTACCATCGAAATTATACGCATTCCACGCTGTATCACCACAATGACATGTTCTAATCCCAATCCTTTTATTGTCACTTTTTTCAATAACAAACACAAGACACTCCGACGAGTTTGGCATTCCAATGAACGTGGCCACAAAGTGTTCCATAACTAAACTTGGGAGTTTAATGATTTCTTTCTTAAAGGGATTGTAAAAGAACAATAAACCCGCCTTCTAACTCTGTATAAGTAACCACCCCTTCCTTGAAGCATGCGCCTATTAGTTTATAGTCATTATTGTCGATACTCAAGTGTTTACCTTCTCACACAGGGGAATAATATATCAGATTCGTTCATGTTGTACAATCACCAAAATGGATTTCGTTCTTTGTCTCAATTATTTGTGTGAAAACCATTTGGTTGCTATTCGACTAGTGGTCCAGTCCTTTACTTTGGCAATCAGAAGTGGTTGATTGTTGGTACATGAAGTATGATTCTCAAACTATTCTCTAATGGTAACATGGTTCAGACCTGAAAATTCAGTTGGTTGATTTGATTTCAAGTTTCTATTCAATTCTATGGCATTTGATGCTAATTAACTATAATTGTTGAGTTCAGGGTCTTTATCTGTCCTCCTTTATTTTATTTGGTACACAAGAAAGTCATTACCTACTATTGTCTCTTCGTAGATTTGCTTCCATTTTGGACTTAATATTTAGCGTTAGCCTAATGTAACACGTCCTTTGTGTATGCGACAAGATCAGCCTTCTAAAAGTTTTTGTTGTTTCTCACTTAAAATATGAAGCTTTCACACCTTCTTCTTCTGCAAAAGAACTTGCTAACTGTACTGTGTGAGTATCTGAAAAACAGATAGAGAGAGAAAGGAATTCTTTCATGGCCATGTTCTCCACTAGAGTACAAGGATATAAAACAGATAGAAAGACAGTCTAGAGTTAGAATCCTTTAAGAATAAATCCTATAGACCACACCTCATCTGAAATGTATCTATACAATAAGAAAATGGTATTATGAACCTATGAACTTATGGAGCTTAAGACCCTTTGGCAATGCCTTAGGACAGATATATATCTATATATTAGTATACAAATATACAAAAAAAAAAAAAAGTAAATGGCCAAACAAGGGAGCCAAATTTAGGTCCAAACTGCATTAACAAAAAATAAAAATAAAAAAAACAAATTTTAAATCATAATTTATGATAATACTGAATATATTAAATACATTTAAAATTTAGTTTGTAATAAAATAAAAAATAGTGTTTGGACACAATATAGCCTTTGTGTTTGACCATACAATGAATCCGTAAATATAAATATACATACATACATTGCTGCTCAACTTTATCTTTCCCAAGGCATGTTCAGTTATAACACCATGGTCCACGTGTGAAATTACAAAGGAGGACACACTCTCTAGACCACTTTACATTGACTCATTCAAAGTGTGTTGTTCCAAATTTCTGAGTTTGGGATGAAAGCACACCAGAATTTAAAATCAGCTCAGCTTTTTTTACTTTCCTGTAGATTTGCCTGTGTGCAAGAGGCTTTAGGGGAATTGATTGCCTCGGCAATAGCACTATTCTAAAATGATGATAAATGATCATTTTTTTTTTACAGTGTTGCCATGTGAAATTGTTTTGTCTTGATGTTAGATGATGTAACATTGCAAATGCTGCAGCCTAAACAAAAAGCCACTGTTACCTTATTGAATAGTCTCATGATTTAGCTAAGAAATAATTCAGAACCTACCAACCCCAATCCCCAACCCTAATAAGTGCTATTAAGCACACATTAAACAATATTTTACTTGTCCTTTCAATCATATTCAAAGTCATGTGCTTTCTATTTTGTTCTGTTCTACTGAAGACACGGTCCCCACCAGCACATTGGCTTTTAGCCTTGGGATTCGACATTGAACATTGGAAATATTGTGGCCCATAATTACTTTCTAATACACTAACCACATTGATTTGATGCCATATGTATACGGTCATGCATACTTAGGCTTTTATTTGATGACAAGGATCTATCTTAGGTAAAATAGATAATAGTTAAAATTTTTAATTAAGAAATTTGTTGTTCCATATTCCTTCTCATCAGTTTTTTTTTTTTTTTTTGGTAATGGTAAACCATCTCTACTAAACCTTAAAAAGAACTATTTAAGGATGACTTGTATGTAAAGCATGGTTTTACCATATTTTGGTCTAAACTCTCCTTTTGAGCTCCTGGATCATAAAAAAGATGCATATATTTCAATGTACTATTCGGAAAAAGTTCCAGAAAAAGAGAGATGCAGAGAAGCAGGGGAAGTTCAACTGTTGAGGGCAGCCTTTCTCCATTTTTCACCTTCATGGGGGCTTCGATGGCTCCTTTAAGATTATCTATGGTCAAAATCTTGAGGATCTTGTTGAAAGATTAACATATCAGTTAATACTAAAACTTCACTCGCTGCCTTATAATTTTAGTTGAACCATTTTTTACACAAATATATTTAGTGCCGTGCAAAAGGTTCGTTTTTATCTCCTGAATGGAACTTCACTTTCATAATTGAATAATGGAAGTCTGGTGCAATACAGTTAAGAAAATCCCCATCAACTTAATTGATCAGGAAGATTGACAGATTTGAAAGGTCTGCTTGCAATGAACTTTTCTGTGATGACCCATTAGAGATTAGCACAAGAATATGGATTTGCTCGTTATGTTAACTGAAATGACATAATTCAACACTATGAAAATTATTGTTGGTAAGAAAACAAAAAAGAGTTTAAATTGACCAAGCATTCATGTGGCTGATGACATACACAAGATGGCCCAAGATCCAACAAACAAGAACAAAAATCAAGATGTTTCAAAAGAAAAAACAAATTAAAGCCTCAAAAATTGGCCCAAACAGAATATCCTACAATCACTAAGATGAAATGGGACGATATTTGCTGCAATGCAGCTTGCAGAAGCAGCCTAAAACTAAAGAAACTGCACACACATGGCAGGTGATGTGAAGGAAAAAGAAGAGAGACAATTACAAATGGAGGGCTTGTAGAGTTCAAGACAGACTCATCTTAAATCCCAATTAGCATCTGAAAACAGCTGTGGCAATCTCTTCCACTGATGTCAGCATACAGTCATCTTCAATCTGCATTTAAACCATCATAAGAAGTTCAAAACCTTGTTGGCATTTTTTTTCCCTTGAATTAATCAAAAACCAAATTTTAACTTTAATTAACCAACCTTGACACTGATAGAATAAAGAACAATTTGATCCACTGTTGAGACATTCAGATGAAGGATGGTGAGATGCATACTATGCAACCCAGATACCTTCAATAGCTGCTTGCCTTTTTGATCTTATCTTGAGGTTTGCATGGCAGTCCAATGTTCACTTCCACATCAGCTTCGGCAGCCGATTGAACCAAATCACCCACTGCATCACTTCCGGCTACCGACTTGTCGTAGCCAGTAGATGAACTTGTTGATGAGAGTACTGCGGAAACGCGAAAAAATCAGAGAAAGGCAGCAGCGAAGAGGCATCATCACCATCAGATTTTGACTTCATTTCCTTGTGGGCAACATGCAATTGTACACGTTGCTCTAGCTCCTTAACAAAATTGATGGCACCTCCAATTATTGATGCTTGATCACCCTATTCAATACACAATTCCTCTGTTAAGTACTTCTACTATGAAAGAGACGAAAAAAAAATTGAAAGAAAGAAACTTTTGAAGTATATTAGAAGAACCCCATGTAAATAAATCAAATATTAAGCTAAGTGAGAAATATATATACCCTTTGAACGTAAGACTCAGGCATCAAAGATCGAAGAACAGAGAGATATTCATTCATTTGCTTTCTTCTATTACGCTCCACAGCAATGTGATTCATTCTTTGATTCTCAATCTCCTCTTTGTTCTTCTTTGTCCTGGATCGCCTTCTCTTGACGCGAGCAGGTGGCAGCTGATCGTTGGCAGGAGTACTATTTAGCTCATTTGATGCATCTGGGGTCGGTTCAATTTGGTGCATTAGTTCATTGAAATGATGCTGCAGCATGGAAGATGGTGGTAGTGGTGGTGTTGAAGAGGAGTTCCAATCTCCATGGAGGAAATTTTCTGTTTGGTTCTCGAGAAAACCAAAGGAGAAATATTTTTCTACTTCTTCTGCTTCTTTTTTATCTAAGCCAAAGTCATCATCATAGCCCCAATTCCCTCCTACCAAGTTGTACAGTTCTTTGCTGCTGTGGCCAAGCAGGCCTTGTTGAAACAGCACAGCCTCCAAAGTCATCTCTCTCTCTCTCTCTCTCTCTCTCTCTCTCTCTCTAATGAATGGATTTGTGTTTTGCTTTATGGGCGTTCCGTGGATTGAGGACTTAGCTTTTAAAACATATGAAGCTCATTGATGCTAGAATCGACCTCAGGGTGAAGGTTTCGAGTTGGAAGATTTATGGACCTTAAAAGACCACAAATTAGACTAAAAGTTTATTTCATGTGACATAATATTGATTTTCTGAAAATCTAACAATAAATTTAGTTATTGAATATGCCATATGAGTATTATTACTATTACAAAAGATTGGTGGGTACACATTGAGCTAGAATCCATCCAGCGAAGTATTAAAAAACAAAAAAATTTAAAAAAATTATTTTTTTGCTTAAAAAAGTTAAAAATGAATTTTTAAGACAATATTAAGTATATTTAATGTAATACTAAGTATATTTAGAATTTACTTTTTAAAAAAACAAAAATAAGAGACATCTTCAACTAAATTTTCTTCCACCTACCAAAGTCCTAACACTATAAGTAATGAATCAAATTTTGTCCGGAAATCTTTCAACCTGACGTTTTCAACCAAGTATATTTGCTTTAAAAAAAAAAAAAAAAGCAAGTAGATAACAATACAAACGTACATGCCATTCATTGGCCTGCAAAAGATGCGTATAAAAAATCTGTTAAAAGAACAGAATTGAGACAAAACATCATGTTATTGTGCATCATATGGACATATACATCAACAACATACATTATATTTGTCTTTTCCATTTTCACAAAGACGTATCATTGAAAATTGACTCTGGAGTACAGTTGATAGGTCCACTGGGGGAGGGGAGGGGGCCAGAAGCCCCTGCCTTAACTAGCAAAATTCACCCAAAAAATAAATGATATCCAGCATAAATGTTATAGAAATATTGTTGTGCATAATAGCATGGCACATTCCATGGCAAAGACCTTACCGCTGTTAACAATAAGTTGATTATTTGTAAAGAACTGAAGAATAAACCGATTATCTCCACTGGTGATCCAAACAATTTTTCACATCCAAGAAAGTCATGGTTAGTCTACATGTAAGTAACGCCAAATTTGGGACTATAATGATTAGGTTGCGTAGTATCAAGTTAAACTCGTTGTTGGCACTCTTAATATGCAATGCAAGCAATGTTTTAAGTAGAAAATGCAGAGGGCCGCGCTAATAACTTAAGAATTGTCAATAACAAATTACTTATTATTAAAAAAAGGAAAAAAAAAAAAAAAAAACAAGGCATCACATTTGATTCAGTACTAATGTGTGTTTGGTTATGGGATTTGCAAGGGAAATAATTGAATAAGAATGATTTACTTCTTTTTCTTAAGTTTGGATTACAGCAAAGAAAGAAATAAATTCTAATTAGATCAGAAACTAATCCCTTGGGTCTCACAAATACCTAGATAGTATAGCAATGCACTACAATTGATTCAAAATGTCGAATTACTAAAAGACCCTTGTAGAAAAATGGTGGGAAATTCAATAAAAAAAAGTTGAAGGGGCAAAATGGTCATTTGATATACATAACTTTCCTTTCCCTTCACTTTCTTACTATATCCAAACAACAAATTTAATTTTTTTTAATTTTCTTTCTATCCTAATTTTAATATATCCAAACAATAAATTCACTTTTTTTTTCAATTATTTTCTCACTACTTTCTTTCTTAACACTTTCTTTCTCTCCTCACTTTCAAATCCAGACACACTATAAAGCCTTACTCAAAAAAATACGAGACCTGCCATGTTTATTATATATATATTTTTTTTTTGGTACACGTTTATTATAGGGTTAAGCGATAGCATCTTGAAATAGTTGTAGGATATATTCATGCCTCTTAAAAAGAAGTAAATATCATTTAAAGTAGTAATTCAATTGTAATTTAGTGCGTTTCTCTCTTTTACAATTCAGAGTCTCCTCATTAGCGTCAATCTTGGTAAATAGGATTTATACGTTAAGAGTATGATGTTCAGTTTATAATTTATTAATATTGTAGTCGATTGTAAGAGATGTCACTCAAATTTATTAGTTCTTAGATAGTAGGCTTGTCCTCACAAGGTGGTTAAACAAAGTATTTAAATAGGAATACTTTGATCTCAATTTATATATGTAATAACCAACATCCTTACAAAATACTTATTTTAAAAAAAACATTAAAAGAAAAAAAAGGCCTTAGGCCTTAGGGCAGACACAGCGCGTGTGTTACGCGCGCCATCAAGGACAATGAAAGAATGTGGGGAAAAAAAAGGCCTTCGTCATTTGGTAATAATTCGATCGGATGTACGACTCACAGAGATTTGTGAAAAAGCCTGACAGAGACATTCTGTCTCTGCCCATATGAGGGAGAATAAAAAATTTAAAAATTAAAAAATAAATTAAAAAAATTATTTTATGGTCTATAGAGGAGCTTTGGATTGTCGAACATGGAAATGTACATGGGACTTCGGAGGACTCCACGTGACACTGACCATGGCTGATATAAATAAGAGAAAAACCAAATAGTTATTTTTATGGAAAATGACTCGGTCAGTATATCGATTTAAATATTTAAATATTTTTTTAAGGAAAAAAATATTTTTAGAGAAAATTTTTTTTAATATATATCATATAATATTTGTATTAAATTTTAAAATAGTATTTATTTAATTTTAAATTTAATTTTGTAAAAAATTAAAATAATAAGTTTGATTATATGGACTAAAAATTTCTTAGTCTATATACCCAAGCTCTATTTTTATTGGGCGAATGTAAATAAGTAGTTATTGAATAATTAAATTCAAAAAATAATAACAATTAGAGTACATATTCACTTTTTTTTTTTTTTTAAGTTAGTCGCATAGAAAAACTCAACAAAACAAATCATGTTGTGAATGCATTTTCATAATTGTGGGCATGAAAACTCATGCATAATTGTACATAAATACATTTTATAATTAAATTGCTTGTATATTTATCTACCACTTCCTTTTTTTTTTTGGTAGCAACTACCACTTTACCTCTACTTCCTTTTCGCAATATCTGTTAATTTCCTGGCCCTTTCTCATTTTAGCAGTTCCAATAATCCAACTAAACAGCCCCATGTCAAGGAGACATCCTGTTCGCTAGGCAACAATTTCCGACCTTTCAATTACCACACACTGAATCAAAATTTATATGTGATGAGTAAAATCATCATGATTGGGTGTTAGGTTCAGTTTCGATGGAAATCGAGAGTTAAGAATGATCGATTAAAGTTCAATACCACAAAAGGTAGTATAACTACGAAGGCCGGAGGTCTTTACAGTATTAACACTCTGATATCTAAGTTAGTATTAGGAGTTTAAAGGGAGAGAGTGGTCTAGTAAGTGAGAGGTGTGTGTGGATTAACTTAGAAGAGAGTCCCTCATAGGAGGGCAACGTAAAAAGATACCAACATACGAGCCAATAGGACCGGTAAAATTATGGTGTACATGAACTTAAGATAAGCTTATATAATAGTGGATATGAAGGAAATGGACTTTAAAATCTAAGATCCAAACGACCCAATTTATTCCTTTATCAATATATGCAAATGTTCGGACAATGGGTGTTTCAATGACTAATGTTGATTCAATAAATTTACAGGTGATTCTAACTTGTGCTTAAATGGGCGATAATTAAATCCAAGAAGACCTTTTTTCCATTAAAAAAAAATCAATCTTCCAAATTTGATAATTGATTATATGGTCATTTTCAATTTCATCTAAGTTTCTTTTCTGTGTGTGTTTGTGTTTGTGGGATGGGAGAGTGATTCTTAGTTGTCATAAGATTTTATTGCTAAAACAAAAAGAAAATTCAAGGGACCACATTAATTGTAACATCAAGAAATTCTGCGAACCCAATCAACGATTATTTTTTTGGGTGTAAACCAATTAACTATTTGAAACTAATAGATTAATCGCTTCAAGTTACCCAAACCCACTAGTCTAATCACAAATATTTCTCTCCAATAAAACAAAGAAATTGTCCCATCATCTTAACCAAACTGTCCAAAATGTAGTAGCAAAAGGGTAAACCAGAATTGTCTCTACTCCTAATGATGATGTATGTATTGTCGTTGATCAAGATAGGGGATCAGAACTAAGTTTTCTAATTAAAAGAGTAGAAATCGATCCTGATTTCCATCTTAATCATGTTTCTTTCACAATTAGAAACCTATGGGCATCTTGTTCAAAAAAATTGAAAACAAAACAAAGAAAGAAAGAAATCTATGCGCATATCTTGTCCTGAAATTGTATGTAAACTTCTAATTAATAGTTAAGGTACTTCCTAATAATAAGGTTCTGCAACTAATGACATATTAAGCAAAGGTGGTATGTATATGGCTTATGTTTGGCATTTTGTGTACAAAAGGACTACAAACTGGACCCTTTAATTTGTTTAACTTCGACCTAGTTCTCCTCCCTACCCACCCCCAAACCCAAAAAAAAAAAAAAAAAAATTCCATGAGGCTTGAACTTGTGAAGGAAACCAAGGATACCCTATCCAATAGCCAACCATGTGAATCTTGTTATTCTAGGCCACACAGATATCGATTGAATCTTGTCCATGTTGAAGATTAGTTGTTGGGTTTTCATAGGTGATCTATGGGGCCCCTTGCCCGACTTCCCTTTTGTATCGTAGTAAAGTGACATCAAATGTCATCTTGAATATAGTGACTTGAATCCAGTTTTGCCTAATTCGAAGAGTTTGTAGTCTATTTAGTCTGACCCGAAAAGCTCGTAATGTGATATAATATGGATTTCTGATATAATATGAATTTCTGACATAATATAGACTTATTATATTTTGGACTTATATTTATTTTGAGTTTTGAGATTTGTTGTGCACACATATATATATATATATATTTTAGTTAGGGCTTGTAAGTTTATTATTTGTTGTTGT